>JAKUAJ010000004.1:8297-67643 GCA_030562865.1 Kodamaea lidongshanica (nom. inval.) | reverse complement strand
CGCTACTCACTCACTTACTCACTCACGCACTCACGAATTTTATCACTCACTCACTCACTCACTCACTCACTTACTCACTCACTTACTCACTCACTCGCTTCGCTTGTTTGTTCGCTCGTTCGTTCGCTCGTTGTGCTAGTTAAATGAAGGCAAACCTCACACACTGTGTGTCTTCCCAAAGAATACTTTACGGGGCCTCATTTCTCACTTGAACACATTCTTCTTTTTAAATGTAGATTTCATCATGAAAGGTTGCAAAATGGGTGATTGAATATGGAGCCAACGTGGAAATACTTGATAGAGATTGTCATATCAATGCATTAAAGAAATTGGTGCTACAATACTAAGGAGTTGTAAATCACCTCGACCCGTATCAAAATAATGGAACTCACTCACGAAGTCATTTTGGTCATTTGCTTTGTTCGCTTGTTCACTTGTTTGCTCGTTTGCAACTCACTCAAAGAGCTCATTTTCGCTAATCACTCACAGAGCTCATTTGCTACTCACTCACAGAGCTCATTTGCAACTCACTCACAGAACTCATTTGCTACTCACTCAAAGAGCTCATTTTCGCTACTCACTCACAGAGCTCATTTGCTACTCACTCACAAACTCACTCACGAACTCGCTTCGCTCGTTCGCTGACTTTGGAGATTCACATTGATGAAATTAGAGTAATATTTGGGTCATCAATAATGTTTATCAAAGTGCTACTTGGATTATCAGAATTTTCATTTGCCAATACTCATCATGAATACCACCAAAACCTAACCGAATGAAATATATATTGGCAAATCAGATCCGCACTTGATCAGTTTTTTTAGCTCACTCAATACAGAACATCGAAAGCTGCGCAATCTGGCAGATGTACCATACGTTGGAATTATAAATATTGGAGTACTAGAATGTTACATTACAATTATGACAAACAATCATGAATACTCACATTGTTTAATCGTTTACAGATGTTAGACTTGTTCAAGTAAATAATTTTTAGATATTATACACCATACGCTCGTTTATCACAAGCATACCAAACGCTCGTTTTTTCAAGCATACCAACGCTCGTTTTTTCAAGCATACCAACGCTCGTTTTTTCAAGCATACCAACGCTCGCTTATTACAAGCAATCACTACGCTCGTTTGGTATAAGCAATCACTACGCTCGTTTGGTACAAGCACCAGACTCGCTCGTTTAGCACCAGACTAGCTCGTTTAACACCACACTCGCTAGTTTAGCACCAGGCTCGCTCGTTTGTTATGGAACACTCCTCAACCCAACTCTACAACAATGCATTAACAGGGTTAATCAACGTCAAAAATACAAAGTTTGTACTAAGCAGTGGTGGCAATCAAATCAAGGTCAGCAGTATGGCTGACGGAGAAATTGTATATCCTCGAAATTGGAGAGGCAATCATCCCGTCGATTGTCTTAGTCTAACATCAGACAATCAAGTCTTTGGGGCCGGGTCTAGAGATAGTGTATGCTTTTTCAACTTGGAGAAACGAAAAGAAATAAACCATCAGCTTCTACCTAAAGATGATCAAGCTTTAAGTTGTATCATGTTGAATGATGCCTTGTGCGGTGTTGTTGGATCTGGTCACAAGCTATACCTTTACGACATGAAGCAAACTCTCAAAAAACCCATTTTCGAACTCAATTTGGGCGATGACAACCTCAATTCCATTGCTGCGGACGAAATGATGAATTTGTATGTGGGCAGCAGTAATGGTGCCATCTTCTCCATCGACTTTCGTAACAAACTGATGACTATGGATAAAGGAAATTCAAGCATAAACCTGGTTGAAGTACGAAATGGGAAAAGGCTCATATGTAAGAGTTCAGGCGAGATTGAAGTGCGTTCACAGGACCATTCATTGATTCATGAATTTAAATCCATGAACTCTAACCTGTACAAGTTGAACGCATCCTTTATTAACGACGCTTATTTTGTCAATGGGTCAACTCAAGGCATTGTTCAAATTTGGCTGTATGAGCATTCACTTGCATTGTATAAGAGCTTGAAACTGAATACCCAATCAGTGATGAATATTGTAATGTATGATGAATTGAGTAACTCAGTATATAGTGCCAGTGGGGATGGTGTTTTACATTATTGGAATGGGATATTTTAGGGGAATTGGGAGGTACAGAAAGCCTAGAGATTGCATTGGTAAAATAGACTTGCCAATACAATCAGATTATACATAATACCATGACATTTTATATATGGCAAAACCATGACATTTTATATATGACAATACCATGACATTTTATATATGACAATACCATCAGATCATCCTATCTTAAACAACCAACCTTTTTAAACATTAGTGAGTGAGGAGTTAGGAATGAGTATCAACCTCATAGTACTGCTTCGCAGCACTATTCGAAAATATCTCAACAGTGAGACACGAACTTTTCAACGCGTAAAATAATATGTTTCCTCCAACAACAATAGTACTTGCGAAAGTCAAAGGATACCCACCATGGCCAGCCATGGTACTAGATGATTCCATTCTCCCGTCACACATTCTCAAGAAAAAGCCCAAAACAAGCACTGCAGGTCGAGCAAGAAAGGCTCCGGTAACCAGTTTACCAGTGAGATTCTTTAGTGATGATACATACATCTGGATAAATCAAAATGATGTCAAGGCTTTAGAGCAAGATGCTATTGATGAATACTTCAAATCCAGTGCCAACAAGAGAAGAAAAGACAACTTGTTGGAGAATGCTTACAAACTAGCTAGTAACCCACCAGACATGGAATTGTTTGTAAAATGGGGATCCAATATACCTACACCTGAAGAAATTGCAGCCATGGAAAAAATTGAAGAGGACAACTTCAAGAGAGAGAATGAAGCTAAAGATGAAGGTGATGATGATGAAGATGATGATGAAGAGGAGGACGATTTGGATGATGATGATAATGATGATGATGGTGAAGAAACACCTATAAGTGAAGAAAAAAATTCATCAGATGATGAACAAAAATCAAATAAACGAAGAAAGCTAAATTCGGCCAAAATAGCAGATGCAAGCAAACGCTCCCAGGAGAAAAAGCTCCTCGAAGGGTATGACAGTGACTGGGGGATCGAATTGGCTCCGTACGATAAGGCACTGGGAAACTACATTTTCGATACCAAAGAGAAACAAGAGGAAATGTTAAAAGCAACAGATGCAATCAAAGTTCAGGAAACTTGTTCGGAATACCATGAAAAATTCGAAGAATTAAACAAAGACTTACTCCCATTGCTATTAGCTGAAGATGTAGACTCGGGTAAGATTATCAAATTACTTGATCAACTCAGCAAAACCTTGGACACTGCACCACATGCTTGGTTTTTGAAAAGTAAGTTGTTGAGAGCATTGATTGTGGTTGCCAGGAAACCAATAGAGAGTTATAATTCAAAAGTACAATCCAGAGTGCAAAAGTTGTTGAGTGAACATTTGGACTTGATGGTTCGTGCTAATGAGCCGGAAGTGGAGGTGGATGAAAATGAAGAGAAGAAGATGAATGGTGTGGAGAAGGAGACTAACCAGGATGATCAGAATAAGATTGAGCAAGATGATAATATGGACATTAATATGGATATTAAGGATGAGAATCAAATAAAAGTTTAACAAGCAACAAGCATCTTGCTGGGTAAGGTTAGATATTATTTTGTTATATAATAAAATCACTCATCTTGAGTAATTATTAAACTTGTGATGAGAAAAGGTTTACTTTATTAAACTGGTATGCCTTATGTGTGATGATGTAGGAGTGGATGTTCCAAACAAACTTCTAAGACCCGTACGCAATAATAGTGAGTGAGAAGAATTGAGAACAATTGAGTGCGAACAATTGAGTGAGTGCGTGTGTGAGGCGTGAAATCGTGAATTTATGATTGCCAGTTTATACGTGAGCATCAAGTCCTTGAGGTAGTTGCTCACATCATAACTTCAATTTTTTTAACGTTTCGTTGTATGTGTGATTGTCTTTGTAGGTGTTGAGTTTGTTTGAGCAATTTGTTTTCAGCAACGAGTTTCTCATGGTTGTTGTTGATGGTTGGATAGTCATTTTGGTGTTTATCGATATTATTGAGGTAATGTAAAATATATTGTCATGACAGATGTAGTGTCGATTGTAGTGTCTTTGACAGATAAGAGGCCTTTAATTACAGTGATTTAGCGATTTGAGCTGTGTTTCCTAGCCAAGCTTACCAAGCGGAAACTCATGCCTTTCCGTAAACTTTGACCATTTTTACAGATCTTTTTGGTTTGTAAATACCAGTACTCATCCATTTGCACACCCCAATCGTCTAAAACTTGTTTAACCAACATACAATAGTTACCCACAAACTTTTGCGAGTTTGCGAGTGAGTGAGACAGAGGTGAAACAGAGTGTTCGTTTACAATGAAATACTCAATACCAAACTATAAGTAACGGATGAAAATTCATCGTTTCTATGCTAAAACATCCAGGAGATGGTAAAATAGAAGAAATTGCAACAGTCTGCTACTTTGGTTCTGATCGTGACTCCTGGTATGCTCAAGAATGGGAAAAGCTAATTATTAAACAGTCAATACCAAATGAGCAAATTATTCCTCAAGCTCAACCTGGTGTTGTTTGTTTATTTATTGCGGCACGGGTCTTTAGAGGTTAGTTACTTTACTGTAGGTTTCTTGAGCGATACATCTTTATGAACAGAGTACTTACACACAGTTTTTTATGGGTGGCATTCAACAAATTGTGTGAGCTATACGTGTGTCTGTTTGTAAGATAGATCTTGAAATTACTAGAAACAGATCTAAGCTAGTTTATATATGAGAAGGTTAGAGTCGAAAGCTCTACCTCACACGAACGAGCGAAGCGAGTGAGTGAGTGAGTGAGAATTCGGAGTGAGTGGGTGCAAATTCTGAGTGAGTGAGAACAAACGAGCGAAGCGAGCTTGTACACATCAATTATTGATTGGTGTGTTGAAGCGAGTGAGTGAGAACAATTGAGTAAGTGAGAACAATTGAGTGAGTGAGAACAAACTCGCTTCGCTCGTTTGTACATCAATCATTAATTGGTGTATTCCGAAACAGCTCACACATATGAGTTGCAGAGAGTGCGCGAGTGAGATTGAGTTCGAGAGTGTGAGTGAGTTCGTGAGTGCAAATGAGTTCGTTCGTTCGTTCGTTCGTTCGTTCGTGAGTGAGTGAGTGAGTGAGTGAGTGAGTGCAAATGAGTGAGTGAGTTCATTCGTAATGTACATTGAAAATCCACGAACTCACTCTTACGCACTCACGCACTCACTCTCACTCTCGAACTCAATCTCACTCGCGCACTCACGGGTTCATGAGTTCGTGAGTGTGAACAACTAACAAACTGAATGAGTGAGTGTGAACGAAAGAACGCAGTCACTCGTCAGTCACTCGATTGTTCTCACTCACTCACTCACTCACTCAGTCACTCACTCACTCACTCACTCACTCACTCACTCAGTCACTCACTCAGTCACTCACTCAGTCACTCACTCAGTCACTCACTCACTCAATTCTTCTCACTCACTCACTCACAAATCATAAAGGTGAAACTAAATCATCTTTTTATCTCAAATAAAGCACTTGGCTAGACGATTAGTGACAGACTAACATGTTGGCTTAAAAGATTCACTTTTAAGAACTATTGCGGATCGTTGGGCCTTTGTGTTTGGTTATGTATACAGTCTGGATACTTTTTCTAGTATAGATGATTGCCAGAGTGCTGGGGTCAAGAGGTGTCGTACCAAATTTGGTATTTGCGATTGGCGATATAATGGATGGTTTATTTGGTATTTGCGATTGGCGATATGATGGATGGTTTACTTGGTATTAGCTTTGGATGTACTCTGATAGTTGTTGCAATACAATAGCACGTGGTGTGATTGAATAGGACTGCACCAAAGCAGAGGAGATCAGAGTTTTTCCAATCACTTTTATACTGCAAGTTTCAAGTGACAATGTGTAAAGTACGGTTGAGGCAAAGTGTGTTTGGTGAATTCCGATCTAGGAGAATCATCTACTTGTCACATTCCAAGGGGTTTCAATATATAGTTGGCGTACGAGTTGGTGATATACATCTAGATCTGGTCTGGTCTTTGCTCAAGCTGATTCTCATATACAATCACTCACGCACTCACACACTCACGCACTCACGCACTCATCATACATTCATTCACACACACACTCACTCAATCACACGCACTCAAACGCACTCATTCGTACATTCATTCACACACTCATTCAAACACTCACTCACTCACTCACTCGTTCATATTTGGCAAAATATCTACGAATTTTCTGAAAACTGTTGATACGCTTGAGAGTATGTGGCATTGATATAGTTGACATTTATATAGTTGACATTTATATAGTTAACAATTATATAGTTGACATTTATATAGTTGAAATTTATATATCTGTTCTACTTTAAATTTGCCTGTGCAAATATCACTTGTTATGGTGTAGGCGATTTGGATACTTTTTTGAGTCACTCACACCAATCAATCGCTCGTTCGTTCGCTCAAAGAATTGCTGCTCACTCAGTCACACGCACTCACTTTGTTCGTTCATACTCAATCAAAAAAATTCGCTGCTCACTCACTCACTCATTCACTCACTCACTCACTCACTCACTCATTCACTCACTCACTCACTCACTCACTCACTCACTCACTCACTCACTCACTCGCTTCGCTCGTTCGGTCGATCGATCGCTCGTTTGACAATATCAATGTCAATCTTGCATTGCAGCAAACTCAATTAGGCTAATAAACGTTGTGTGGTGTTGTGTAGTTTTCTCTTTATTAAACAATGTCCCTTTCGCAATATCAATAACCTCTGTCTCGAAAACCTCTTGTGCAGAACCTCATTTGGGTGCAATATCAATCATCAATCCACAAAACCTAGAGTATATCCACAAAAAATGCCACAGTCAAACCAATATATCAATCACCACACCACAATCACCAATTTACATGCCTCAGTCATCAATTTAAATGTCATACTAACCAATGTAAATACCCAAGTCAAGCAAACCTACAAACAAACCTACAAATAAACCATTTAAACCCTCCTTCATCCACTACCCAACCTTCAACGTGGCTACAAGGTTCAAGTGAAAAAGAAACAAAAAACTCTTTAAGCAATTCCCTATTGAGTAAAAAATCCTCTTTCAACAACTCTTTTATTTTTGTAATTCTTTTTTTTTCTGATCAATACACCTAATGTACGTATGAGTCCGTTTCGATTGTTATGTTGCCACACACCACAAGCCATATGTGTATGTGTGTGTGTGCATGTGTGTGTGTGTACCAGGGAGGTTTGGGTGATGTTGACTTCAAGTGAGCATTGAGGAGGGATTGGTGTGATATCTACGGGACGTTTTTTCCTTGTTATGGTTTTGAATGATTGGGGAGTTTTCGCCATGGAGCTTCAAAGTAGTTGCCTAATCTGGCCCAGGGTCACCTTCCTATTCAGGTTGATGGGTTGCAATGTTTGATCCATGGAGTTGTACTTTTAGAAAGCTTTGAATAGTGATACTTGTCTTTGTCCAGGATGATGATTTGTTATATGGGAGATCTGCCAAAGGGGGTTGTAGAGTGACTTTTGCCCCCTACTCAAATGGGCAAAATCAATCATAACAAGACAAGAACGTATACTGGGGACACTCGAATCAAAGCAATTCTCTAATGAATACAAAGGAAGAATGGAACTAATCTACAATAGTTTGGTGTCTTAAAGATCACTCACCTTGCTTGGTTACTATGAGAGAAAAAAAAGACCTTTACCCTCAAAAACTTTTTTTAAACGTGACAAATCAAAACAAAAGCACTGGCAAAATACTAACTAGTAGATAGATGAGTGAAGCTACCGAACCCAAAATGGATAACCAAGACCATCACTACGACTCACACGTGGGCGTGGTATCGTCGCACGTTGGAGCAGGGAACGGGGATGATGACGACGATGACGAACCAAGCGGGAAGCAACAGAAGGAGAGAAGAAAAATTGAAATCAAATTCATTCAAGATAAATCAAGACGTCACATTACATTTTCCAAAAGAAAGGCCGGAATTATGAAAAAGGCATACGAATTAAGTGTGTTGACCGGAACGCAGGTTTTACTTTTGGTGGTGAGTGAAACGGGATTGGTGTATACATTCACCACGCCCAAATTGCAACCATTGGTTACCAAAAGTGAAGGTAAAAACTTGATTCAAGCATGTCTTAATGCACCTGAAGAAGGATTAGGTGATGATCAAGGTGATCAATCTGATGGAAATTCACAAGATTCTCCAGATCAACTGCCTGTACCAACAAATGCTCAACAACAACAACAACAGCAACAACAGCAACAACAAGTTGCTCAACAACAAGCTGCTCAACAACAAGCTGCTCAACAACAACATGCAGCAGCGGCAGCAGCAGCAGCTCAAGTTCACCATAATCAACAGCAAATACCCCAAGGAGCCCACATTGCACATGGAATGCCATACCAAAACCAAGGTCATCCTCAACAACCGGGAATGCCGATTCCTCCAAATGCATATGGGGATTCGCTGGTGTATCAGCAGTATTTTAGTAACCTACAAAATGGAAATATGCCTAACCAGCAACCATATCAATAGGGGTTTTGGTTTGGTTAGAATGGACTTTTAATTAGTGTAATATATGAATTGTTTGTACGAGCGTAGCGACTCACGAGCGTAGCGACTCACGAGCGTAGCGAGTGAGTGAGCATAATCAAACGAGCTTGAACGAACGTAGCGAACGAATGAGCGTTACCAAACGAGCTTGAACAAACGTAGCGAACGAACGAGCGTAACCAAACGATCTTGAGCGAACGTAGCGAACGAACGAGCTTGAACGAACGTAGCGAACGAACGAGCGTAACCAAACGAGCTTGAACGAACGTAGCGAGTGAGTGAGCATAATCAAACGAGCTTGAACGAACGTTGCGAGTGAGTGATCGTAACCAAACGAGCTTGAACGTAGCGAACGAACGAGCGTAACCAAACGAGCTTGAACGAACGAGCGTAACCAAACGATCTTGAACGAACGTTGCGAGTGAGTGAGATCTTGTGCGAGGTTTAGTGAGCCAGAGTGAACTAGTTAATCTGAGTAAACGTACTTGTATTTTGAGCAACTTGAAAGTACCTGATCTTGTCGTATCAAACCTTTAGATTGTTATTCACCTTGGCCTTTAGATTGTCTTGATCATCCTAAATCATAACGTGACAAGTTAACAAGGTAATAAGGTAATAAGGTAAGGTAATAAGGTAATAAGGTAAGGTAATAAGGTAATAAGCTAACAAGCTAACAAGCGAACAAGCTAACTGACATGCTAACTCACTCGCCTACCGGCTCGTTCGTACGGCTCGTTCGTTCGGCTCGTTCGTTTAGGCAATTCCAGCGTAAAGGGGCATAAAATACTTTCATAGCAATCCATCCATCAGTGCTCGGAAGTTGATTCCATTTATTTTCCAGATATCAGGTGAGTATTAAAGGCGAGTACAGGCGAGTACAGGCGAGGAGGAGCGAGAACGAACGAGAACGAACGAGAACGAGCGAGAACGAGCGAATAAAGACATTTTTGATTATACCGAGTAGTGTAGGCACTAATATACAAGTCAAGTGTAGATGTATAACGAGTATAGGCATAGGACTTCTGAATTCCACTCATAATTCATTACCATTCCGAGCAAACAAAACCAGTGAATCCCACTCTCCAATTCATTACCATTCCGAGCAAATAAAACCATAGCAGTTGAATGATTGCTAAGGGATAAAAGTGCTCATAATAAGCACACTACATTCTCCGACAAGAGTCATGTACATAACAGTGCATGTTATCCACAGCAGTTTTCTTTTTCTCACCTTTAGTCAAGAACTCGTAAAGTAAGCCCAGGTTATGAAGAGCCCCATTGGAAGCCACTCGTAACCAAAGTACAGATAATAGTTACCCAATTCGATGTTCTAAAAGTTAATAGACCAAAAAAGAAGAGATCTAATTCTCAAATAAGGCAAGACCCTGGGGGAATATTTTTCCAGATGGATGATTATGGAACTGCCATAGTTTGATCTGAGGAGGCCCCTTACCCCTTGTGTTACCTAAAGCAGTATGATGAATGTATGAGAATGTGGGTCATTTAAAGTATGCATACCAATACACCTTATGAATTTTTATATTAATTTACATATATATATATATATATCTCTATTGTACAATCATAGACAAAGGAAAGGGTCCTCAATAGAAAGTACACAAAAGCCCTCAACCAGACTTAGACATTTGTGTGATAGAAGGATTTTTTTTTGTTTAACCATAGCGCCATGTGGAGTAGAAGACCGAGTGATTCTATCTGGGCAGATACCCCAGCAACCAGAGATAACAACAATAACAGACATCTGTTTGATGCTTCGTATCATCGCAGGGATTGGGGACTGTTTGATGGAAGTTACAGAAAAGGAGGAGCAGAAGATGAAGAAATGCTTGTAAGTGAATACTTTGAAGCGGACCCTCATAAACGAGTGCGTACAAATTTACAATTTATGGAACAGAGATATCTGCAAGAGATTGAATACTTGAAAGATGTTTATCAATTACCAAAGTTTCCAATTGAAGAGCAACTTGAACAAGTTGAATTATGCTTTGTTGAATTCAAAGCTGGAAGAATAGAAGTGTATTATATCCCACAAGATTTAAAACCTCTTTGTGTTGGAGATTTGGTGATTGTGGATGCAGACCGAGGTAATGATTTGGGTCGAATTGCTAAATTGAATATTGGAATCAATGAATGTAGAATGATGAAATTATTACAATTACAAGAACAACAAAGTGCAATTAATGATGAAAATGAAGAATTAACTCTTGAGAAGTTCCATACAGCCACCAATTGCTCTCAACTGCTTCATTTCCCAAAACCAATTGTTTCATTGGCTCAAAAGTGTGACGCATTACAAATCTTGGCAAAGGAGCAAGATGAAGAAAAGGCTTGTCGATTATGTCTTGCTCGAATTCGAAATATCATTGAAAATAGTTCATCCAATTGTCTGGACTTGTTACAAATGAAGCTCGTTGATGCTGAATATCAATTTGATCGTAAAAAATTAACCTTTTACTATTCAACATCAAAACGTATTGATTTTAGAGACTTGGTTAGAGAATTGTTTAGAATATACAAGACACGCATCTGGATGTGTGCAGTTGTTGGTATTCCATTTTATGAAACAAACTTGGAATTGGAATCACCTATTTTACTTGACTCGACTAGTTTGAAACAACCTTGCATTGGTCAAATTCCTCGTCAATTTGTTCGCAGTCGCAGTTTAATTGATGATTTGGATCATAAATTTACCCAACTGAGAAGTTTTTCGCAACCTTCTTGGTCTTATCAATATCAATCTACTCCACTGCAATTTTCACACCAATCGCAACAACAATCGCAACAACAATCGCAACAGTCTCCAATTAATCATTCTCAACAATCTCCAATTTATCAATCTCAACAATCACCAATATATCATTCCCAACAATCACCAATTAATCAATCATTTCAACAATCACCAATTAATCAATCATTTCAACAATCACCAATTAATCAATCATTTCAACAATCACCAATTCATCAATCATTTCAACAATCACCAATTCATCAATACCCTAGTCAGTTCCTTAATGATTACAAAATAAAGGAGGTTGAAACTCAAAAAGGTCAACAGCTTGAGTATAACCCTCACCAAAACTTTTCTCATAATCAAAACTTTGATCAGTCCTTTTTAAAAAATCCTTTTGGAGTGGAGAGAAGATGGAGCGTTTCGTCAAACCTTGGACTGGTTTTCGAAGCTGAACATTATAATAAAGCACATTCAAGTTCAAAAAACAGTGAGGACTTTATGTTGAAGCTGTTGGTTGATTCTTTAAATAATTGAAGGTATGAGTAGATTTGTGTAGAGCAAAGGAGCGAGCAAAGGAGCGAAGCGACTGCAGCGAAGCGACTGTAGCGAAGCGACTGTAGCCAAGCGACTGTAGCCAAGCGACTGTAGCAACTAGAGTGAAGTGATTAGATTGAAGAAACTAGATTGAAGCAACTGCAGCGAAGCGACTGTTACAACTAGAGTAAAGTAACTAGAGTAAAGTAACTAGAGTAAAGTAACTAGAGGGAAGCAACTAGAGTGAATCAACTAGTGAAACGACTAGAGTAACCAAGAAGCGTGGCCACTGCAGCGCGACTTTGATTAATCACGCAGTCACAAATGAACAAACTCGCTTCGCTCGTTTGTTCTCACTCTCACTCACTCACTCGTTCACTATAAATCTGAAAACTTTGTCTAAAATATGATCATGTCTGAAATGGCTCAAATGTACATGTTCAAGACCACTAAATGTATCTATATGAAAAGCTAAACTTTTGTATATCAACCTAAATATGTGTATAAAATTAAGATGTCTATAAAATAAAAGACAAACGAGCGAACGAACGAACGAACGAACGAACGAACGAACGAACGAACGAACGAACGAACGAACGAACGAACGAGCGAAGCGAGTTCGTGAGTTTTTTTGTGAGTGAATTCGTGCGTTATTGGAGTGAGTGCGAACTTTTGAGTTCGTTCGTGAGTAGCGAATTCGTTGAGTCAAACTCGCTTTGCTCGTTCGTTCGTTTGTGAGTAGCGAATTCGTTGAGTCAAACTCACTTTGCTCGTTCGTTCGTGAGTAGCGAATTTCTTGAGTCAAACTCACTTTGCTCGTTCGTTCGTCACCAAATCTAGCAAGTGACTCATTAATCGTCAGTAATCATCACAAAAAATCAACATAGAAGCTTTACAATTTAGATGGAGTAATTAAGCGTATTGAACTAACCCTTGATTATTTAGCCTGAAACTCCTACAATTTGTCTTTGTACCAAATGACTTAAACATGCAATAGGATACATGTGCGAAAATGCAATAACGAAATGCAACACCGTAGGCTTTGTAGGCTATACTGAAGATGATCAAAAAAATCAAGATGATGATGATGATGATCAAGTTGGTGATCTAGATCAAGTTGGTTGATGATCATAGAGCGACATAAACCACAGAATAACACTAGAGACTACCATATCGGCTCAATAACCAGATAAACTGATGATTGCACTCTCTAACGTCATATAAAGACACTCTTGACTTTTAGAGTTTATACGTGCATTCAAAGCCAAGGGCCCAATCGATATAAATGTGATCAGAACAATTGGTACAAGTTCACAAGTTGGCAAATGTTTAACCTGTAGACAGTAGACATACAACTACACATACAACTACACATACAGACTAGTCAGACTAAACAAGGAATCTAAACAGTTAAAAATTAAAACTATTGCTTACAGCACAAAGTTTGTGTTTTCGGACATTCAAGACATTCCCAGTGGACAGATGGTGTTGGTTGATTTTTGTGGATGTTGGATGTGGATATTCTTTGTAGTGTATGCAATTATAGTGAATATGATTGCTGGTTGCACTAACTGTGGTTGCACTAACTACGGTTGCACTAACTACGGTTGCACTAACTACGGTTGCACTGGTTGCACCGGTTTCTCCTCCAACACCTCTCGTTCTGCACGCTCGCCCTGCTCGCTTTTCTCGCTTGCATATACACACATTTCTCCTCCTTCTTCTCACCCATCACGAAGCTTGAGCAGTTAAACCGATGATCCAGGAGTTGGTTTATGCAAAAGGAAATTCATCGTTGTAACCGTAGTAGTAAAAGTTTGTTTGACTGAGTGAGTACTATTCACGCACTCACGTAGTTTATCACTCACTCACGCACTCACGAAATTTATCACTCACTCACTCACTCACTCACTCACTCACTCACTCACTCACTCACTTCGTTCGTTCGTTTGTTCGCTCGTTCGTTCGTTTGTTCGCTCGCTCCACGTGACACTCATACCAACTAAGGAAAACCAGACTATAATTTTCTCAACTCATCTCATGGCCAGCAGAGAACGTGTATTAAGCTATATTCAAGAATATTTGGAGAGGGATGGTCAGTTGACCAAGACTATTGGTGCTTTAAAAAAGGAAGTTTCCAAGCTGGGACTTGAGCTTGGTGAAATTGATGGAAAGTTGGAGGATTTTCTTTTGGTAAAGAGTGTTAAACTGGATGAATCGAGTGATTCCAGTGACTCAAGTGATTCAAGTGATTCAAGTGATTCAAGTGATTCTGATAGTTCTGACAGTGAATCTGAAGATGAAAAGCCAACCACTAAAGAAGTTGAAAAGAAGACTACAGAATCAAAGTCTGACAGTGATTCTAGTGATTCTGATAGTTCTGACAGTGACTCTGATAGTTCTGACAGTGACTCTGATAGCTCTGACAGTGACTCTGACAGTGATTCTGACAGTGATGATGAAACTAAATCTACCAAGGAAACCAAGAATGGTGAATCAGAAAAGACTAAAGAATCAAAATCTGACTCCGATAGCGATTCTGATAGCGATTCGAGCAGTGACTCGGACAGTGACTCCGATAGCGATTCTGATAGCGATTCGAGCAGTGACTCGGACAGTGACTCCGATAGCGATTCTGACAGCGATTCTGACAGCGACTCCGACAGTGACTCAGACAGCGACTCCGACAGCGACTCCGACAGCGACTCTGATAGCGACTCGAACGCTAAAGCTAAAACCGAAACTTCTTCTAAGAAAGAAGTAGACAGCTCGGACAGCTCTGATTCCGACTCCGACTCCGACTCCGAATCTGAACCAACCAAAAACACCAAGAAAAGATCAGCCCCAAGCTCTGAGAAAGCATCCAAAAAGCAAAAACATGATAGCTCCTCACAAACGGCATCCTTTTCGTCATCACCAGAACACACCCCACAAATAGCCGTTCACCCATCACGCAAAGACCTCATTCCAGCCGGAGATGAGCCCGAGTTGAAACCAGGCCAAAGAAACCACTTTTCTAGAATCGAAAGATCCAAGATTAGCTTCGAGGACAAGGTCTTGCAAGACAACACATACAAAGGAGCAGCTGGTACTTGGGGTGAAATGGCCAACGACAAGTTGATGCAAGTTAGGGGAAAGGATTTCACAAAGAACAAGAATAAGATGAAGAGGGGTGCGTACAGAGGGGGCTCCATCACTTTGTCATCTGGATCGTACAAGTTTACTGATTAATAGAATGGATATAATAGATGTCAATTAGATGTATTTGTAAGGAATGCGAGCGAACAAACGAGCGAACGAGCGAACGAGCGAAGCGAGTGAGTGAGTGAGTGAGTGAGTGAGTGAGTGAGTGAGAGAGATATGCTTATTCTCTTCTTATTCCTTCTTATTCTAATATTCAAAATCTGACCAAATTCACTTTTGATCTTCACTCGTTCTTATGATTGCTTACTTGATTGCATGCTTGTTCGTGTGCTTTTTCGTGTGCTTTTTCGTGTGCTTGTATGCTTGTTCGTATGCTTGTATGCTTGTTCGCAGTCTTGTTCGCAGTCTTGTTCGCATCAGATTAAATCCTATATTTAATTCGCAATAAGCAATGAAGAGGGTAAACTATGCTGAGCTTCAACGGGGAAATCATTCTGAAGAATCTGATGAAGACTCCCGGCCTGAGGAGAATCAAGACTTTAACAAACGAAAGAAGAAACGTAGCGAACAATTGGCCCCTTCCGAGTTGGAGGAAGAGCAAAAGAGAAAGGCGTTAGAGTTTATGCAGAGGGCAAAGGGGGAACTAGAGGAGAGACAGTATTCGGATGATGAAATGGTTCGGTTAGATAGTCAACTCCCCTCAGACTACGTACCGGATGCAGTTTCCAAGATCTTTGGTAAGGCTGACTTTTCATATCTCAAGCTAAAGCCCGATCACTTCTCTCGACCCCTTTGGATTTCACCAAGTGATTTACGAGTGATATTGGAAAGTTTCCTGCCATTGGCTGAGCAAGCTCAAGATTTTTTGATTACTATTGCAGAACCAGTTTCAAGACCTCTGCATATCCATGAATACCGTATTTCTGCATATTCATTGTATGCGGCAGTTTCCGTTGGATTAGAGACAGATGATATCATTTCCGTTCTTAGTAGATTATCTAAAGTTCCATTAGCGGAACCAATTGTTCAATTCATTAAAGATGCCACAGTTTCATACGGTAAAGTGAAACTCGTGTTAAAGCATAATAGATACTTTGTGGAATCAACTCAAGCAGATATTCTTCAAATGCTTCTAAAAGATCCGGTGATCGGGCCCTTACGTATCATAACTACAGAAAATGGCAATGAACATGGCCTACACCAACAACCAGCACCAACCCAAGGAGATTTAATGATCCCAGGAACAAAAAAAGATGACAATAATCAAGTACCAGAAGTTCAAGATATATTCAGCTCAATAGTTGGTGACAAGAAAGATGAAGATGAAGATGATTTGGACACTGTACATTCGTTTGAAATCTCCAATGATTCTGTGGAAATTGTAAAGAAACGATGTCAAGAAATCGATTATCCAGTGTTGGAAGAGTATGATTTTCGTAATGATTTACGTAATCCGGATTTAGATGTGGATCTTAAACCTTCAACTCAAATTCGTCCATATCAAGAAAAATCGCTTAGTAAGATGTTTGGTAACGGCAGAGCAAGAAGTGGGATTATTGTTTTACCATGTGGTGCAGGTAAAACCTTGGTTGGTATCACTGCTGCATGTACTATTCGAAAATCAGTGATTGTATTATGTACATCTTCAGTGTCTGTTATGCAATGGAGACAACAATTCTTACAATGGTGTACTATTCAACCTGAAAATGTTGCAGTATTCACATCAGAAAATAAAGAAATGTTTACAAGTGAAAGTGGATTGGTGGTATCAACCTATTCTATGGTTGCCAATACTCGTAATCGTTCACATGATTCTCAAAAAGTGATGGATTTCTTACGATCTCGTGAATGGGGGTTTATTATCTTAGATGAAGTTCACGTGGTACCTGCTGCAATGTTTAGAAGAGTTGTGACTACTATTGCAGCACATGCTAAATTAGGTTTAACAGCTACATTAGTTAGAGAAGATGATAAAATTTCTGATTTAAACTTTTTAATTGGTCCAAAATTATATGAAGCTAATTGGATGGACTTGGCTCAAAAAGGTCATATTGCTAATGTTCAATGTGCCGAGGTTTGGTGTCCAATGACATCTGAATTTTATCAAGAATATTTACGTGAAACTGCAAGAAAGAGAATGCTCTTATATATTATGAACCCAACAAAATTCCAAGCATGTCAATTTTTAATTCATTATCATGAGAAAAGAGGTGATAAAATTATTGTTTTCAGTGACAATGTGTATGCCTTACAAGAGTATGCACTTCGATTAGGTAAACCATTTATTTATGGATCTACTCCTCAACAAGAAAGAATGAAGATTTTACAAAATTTTCAACATAATGATGAAGTTAGTACTATTTTCTTAAGTAAAGTTGGTGATACATCAATCGATTTACCAGAAGCAACATGTTTGATTCAAATATCTTCACATTATGGTAGTAGAAGACAAGAAGCTCAAAGATTGGGACGTATTCTTAGAGCCAAAAGAAGAAATGATGAAGGTTTCAATGCTTTTTTCTACTCCTTAGTTTCAAAAGATACCCAAGAAATGTATTACTCAACTAAAAGACAAGCATTTTTGGTGGATCAAGGTTATGCATTCAAGGTCATTACTCACTTGAGTGGGATGGAACAGCTTCCAGAATTGGCATATGCCCTGGCTAGAGAGAGAAGAGAATTGCTCCAACAAGTTCTTTTGAAAAATGAAGATGCCGCGGGTGTGGAGGTTGGTGACGACATGGATCAAAACTTTATTCTGAAAGAAAGGCGTGCTTTACTTGAAAAATCCAATGCACAAAGAGCTTCTGGTTCTTTGGCTGGTTTGGCTGGTGGTGAAGACATGGCTTATATTGAGTATTCAAAGAATAAGAATAAAGAGTTGAAGGAGCATCATCCATTGATTCAAAAGATGTATTATAAGAAGGCTAGATGAGAAGATGAGAAGATGAGAAGATGAGAAGATGATGAGAAATGATGGCAACAGCCTAAGAAATAAAGAGTAATTTAACGAGATAATAAATAATTAGGTGGCTTTATAGCAAGTGTATGTAGCGAACGAATGAGCGAACGAACGAGCGAAGCGAGTTCGTGATTTCGTGAGTTCGTGAATAAGTGAATAAGTGAACTGCGAAGCAGTATGAGTGAGACTGGTACAAATAGTACTGTATGAGTGTATTGAGTGCGACTTGGGACGAAAAGCACCACTTTGCAGTACTAGTGTTGAAGTGTGAGACTGGGACAAATGCTTTGCATTACAGAAAAACTATCCTTTATGATGAATCTAGTCATATACCCTGACAATGTTATTTGTCAGATTATACACAAGATATTGGTGTTTGAGCTGTGAAATGTACACATCGGGGCAGTACATCTCTCTATAAGATCAGTAAGGAATCTGCCTATACTAGTTGAAGCATAACAAGATGTATATGTTTACTCAATCGTTGTACAACCAAAAGAACGAGCGAAGCGAGTGAGTGGGTGAGTGGGTGAGTGGATGAGTGGGTGAGTTCGCTCATTCGCTCGTTCGCTCGTTCGCTCGTTCGCTCGTTCGCTCGTTCGCTCGTTCGTTCGTTCGTTCGTTCGTTCGTTCGCTCGTTCGTTCGTTCGTGATTGAACAAGCGCTCGCACTCACATAAGTTTTCGCTACTCACTCACTCACTCAATCTGTTGAATTAATAGTTTTATGAATCTAATGCTTATTGTTCTGGGTGATCATAATTTCTATGATCTCTGGTCTCTGTGATTTCTATGATCTCTATTAATCTCTATGGTTCCAATGATTTCTATATTTTCTATGATCTCTTTATTTTCTATGATCTCTATTGTTTTTATGATCATTTCTATGATCAGTATAATTTCTAAGATCACTACAATCTCTCTATGATCTGGTTGATCTCTATATCAGATAGTGACTGGTGAATTTTGCTCAACTGGCGAATTTTACTTGAATATTTCATCCCACAAACTTTATGACATCAAAACACCATACCTAAGAGTGTGCGAGAGAGAATGACTGAAAATGAGTAAGTGAGTGAGAGAATGTGAATAGCTGACTGACTGACTGACTGTATGAGTACGTGTGCCAGTGATTTTTTGACTAACTGAATGAGTACGTGAGTCAGTGCTTTTTTGACTGACTGAACGAGTGCTCGCGTAACCATACCACTCAGAATACTCGGTCGCTCTTATTGAATTCGCTGCTCACACTTTTAATTCAAAATTCGCAACTCACTCACTCTCACTTTTTACTCACTCACTCGCTTGTTCGTTCGCTCTGTCAGGAGTCCTGTAATTTAGCTCATGGGAGGTCAAATCTTATGTGACTGTACGATTTCAGACACGAAACAAATCGTAATCATCAACATTCTCGCCACACTCTCTCGTTGTGTTCGTAAATCTAATTTCCACATTCAATGCTTGGAGTTGACAAAATCATAAACCATGTAGGTTAGTTTCTGTCACCATAAACTTTTCGTAATCACAGAACCTCTGGTGTAACAACTAATATGTTGTTAAATTACAAACATGCTATACCAAACATGTTACACCATACTTGTTACATACATGTTACACCACACATAACTGTCAAGTGCGAAAATGTTTAGCATTTACAATTGGGTGCGCTCACCTATGATATATGATTAAATTCTAGTTTATTAAAACACACATGCAATGTATGATGATTCACATATAGTTTGAAGTTATGTTGATATTTGGGTGAAAATTCTAAAAAATCACTATGCCAACAAGCCAAAGAGTACATGTACACTCTTTACATTAGCAATTTCCAATCAAATATCTTTAGACCCATTTAATTTTGCTGCACAGCAGCACCAAGGGTTATACCGGAACGTTTTGTTTATTCATTTTTCAGTTTGATAGTTGTTGCCAAAAATATTAAAAAACAAGTGGAGTCGGTATGTTGTGTGCGAGGTAGGAGCGTCTGTGTGCCAATCATCAACTCACACTCACACGCACAGTCACAGTCACAGTCACAGTCACACTTGTACTCACACTTGTACTCACACTTGTACTCACACTTGTACTCACCCGCATACGCACACTCACACTCACACTTGTACTCACACTTGTACTCACACTCACACACACAATCACACACACAATCACACACACAATCACACACACAATCACACTAACACTCATACTCACAATCACACTAACACTCACACTAACACTCACAAACTCACAAACTCACTCGCTTCGCTCTATCGTTTGTTCTTAAGCACTCACACTCACACTAACACTCACAAACTCACAAACTCACTCGCTTCACTCGATCGTTTGTTCTTATGCACTCACACTCACAAACTCACAAACTCACAAACTCACTCGCTTCGCTCGATCGTTTGATCGTTTGCTCGTTTGCTCGTTCTTATGCACTCACAAAATCATCAAACTCTTCATCACTATCATCCATCTCATCATTATATTGCTCCTCAAAATTATTAAACCTCCGATGATACAACGCCATTGCTTCACTAAAAGCATTTGCAATTGAAGAATCCTGAAATCGAAGACCCAAAGCCACTTGAGTTGGAGGATTATAATTTGAATGAGAATTTATAGGAGAATAACCAGAACCTGGAAGTTGTATTATAATTTTATAAGTTTTAGAAGATTCAGTCATAGCGATTGTTTGATTTGAATCAGCTGAGATTTTCCAAGATGGACGTAAAGGATTATACCAAACTTCACCCCATATCAAATCAGTTTCAACAGTTGTTAAACTACCAACTGAAGGAGGTATTGAAGTTTTATTAAAAAGTTCAACTTTGGCACGAAGGCTTAAATATGGTTCACATTGTTTGTTCTTATTAACTGAAGATTCTTCAGGTACCATTTCACCTTCAAAATGATCTGATATGGTTGATTGGATCACTTCTTGTTCCAAAAGGCGTAACAGTCCTTTCCATACGATTTTCAGATCTTCAAGATTCCATAAGTTTAATGATGGTTTTCCTGGAGGTATTTTATATAATACAATCTCATTGGATTCAAAGAGTTGATTAGATATGATATTCATTAGATATTGATTGCGATAATTGCTCATGTGACAAGCCGACATACCGAGCTGAACACTTTTACGACATTCCTATATTAAACAACTCTTGCGACACGCATTGATAAATTTTCACTCAATGCTTAGATTATTAACAAGAAATCCAATAACATCATTGATTAAAAGTCAATACATTACATCATTCAAGTTCTATAGCAACAAAAGTCCATTTGATGAATTATTAAAAGGAAAAAATTGGAATAACAATAACCTTGAATTTGATGTCGATCAAATAACTAGCTTTGCACTTAGTAAAGATGATACACTGGGACCTTGGAAATCTGGTTCTCCTCCAACTCCAAACCCTCGTGACATTGCAAAAACTGTAAGAATCCATGGTCCATCTGCTGGAAGAACAGTTGATGTTCAATCTAAAAACTTGGGTAGAGCTATTGCTAATATTAATATAATCAATAAGCAAAATAAAGTGAGATATTTAAAGCAAGTTCAAAGTAGATATATAAGACCTGCAAAATATGCTAAACAAAAGAAGAGAGAATGGTGGAGAAGAAAGTTTGCTGCTGGTTTTAAGGATTTAATGGGTCAAGTTAATGATGCTAGAAGAAGAGGTTATTAGTTGTATATAGATGAATTGATATTCAAACGAGCAAACGAGCGAAGCGAGTTTGTGAGTGTATGAGTGAGTGAGTAGCAAACGAGCGAAGCGAGTTTGTGAGTTTATGAGTTTATGAGTTCGTGAGTAGCGAAAATGAGTTCGAACGAGCGAAGCGAGTTTGTGAGTCTATGAGTTCGTTCCATTTTTGCTCCACAACTATGGATGACAGGATTATGGAGAGCTCAGACCCAAGTGAATGCGAACGAGCGAAGCGAGTGAGAGAGTGTGAGAGAGTGTGAGAGAGTGTGAGAGAGTGTGAGAGAGAGTGAGAGAGAGTGAGAGAGAGTGAGAGAGAGTGAGAGAGTGTGTGTCTGTGAGTGAGAGAGTGAGTTTGCGAGTGAGTGCGCTCGTGCGTTCGTGCGTTCGTGCGTTCGTTCGCTTGTATTACGAAATCTCAGTATACGAAACGTCAGAATTGCCTTTAGTATCAGCATTATCAATTCCAATAGCACCAATCTGTTGTTTTAAACTTTAATTTAGACGTATATTATTGGGTGCGGTAAGGTCGGTCCGAATAATCGGTCGAGACATTGTGAAGATTCTGACTCTTATGTATTGATTCCGGTATTTATAGTGCCACTTGGCTGTCTCATCGATAAAACACATTACAAGCACTCACGAGCGAACGAACGAGCGAACGAACGAGCGAAGCGAGTGAGTTCGTGAGTTCGTTCGTGAGTTTGTGAGTCTATACGTTCGTGAGTAGCGAAATGAGTTCATCAGTAGTGAAAATGAGTTGGTGAGTTCGTTCGCTCGTTCGTGAGTTTGTGAGTCTATGAGTTCGTGAGTAGACGTATTCACGAAATTACGAAATCTCAAACTCGCTTGCTTAGTTTGTCATTCACATTACTCGTTCGGGCTTTGCTCACTCACTCACTCACTCACGAGCATATATTGTATAATTTCTGTCCCCTAGGCAAAGAATGTTATATAATACGGCCGATATGCCTATTATATTCCGGATCTTTATAGTATTCTACTTTAGAATACTTAATATCTTGTTCTGTTCTTAGTTTACACTTATTATCACGTTTTCTTCACTTGCTTCTTACTAGATTTCCTCTATTCCACTGAAAACAACCTAACTCGAGTCTCTCTTCCGAGACCCACGGCCCCTCTATTTTAAACAAATGTCTAACATACCAGTACGAAGGACACTTCCTAAGCTAGAGGTAGCTTCGTCGCTTCAACTATGAACCTAACTAAGATACATACTAATCAGTTCCTAATTCCGGTTCCTTAAGATCCTCCTGATCTTGATTCTAATCTTTCCTAAACTTGACTCGAACTCGTTCGTTCGTGAGTAGCGAAAATGAGTTCAAACGAGCGAAGCGAGTTTGTGAGTTTATGAGTTCGTGAGTAGCAAACGAGCGAAGCGAGTTTGTGAGTTCATGAGTTTGTGAGTTTATGAGTTCGTGAGTAGCGAAAATGAGTTCATGAGTAGTGAAAATGAGTTCGAACGAGCGAAGCGAGTTTGTGAGTCTATAAGTTCGTGAGTAGCGAAAATGAGTTCGTTCGTTCGTTCGTTCGTTCGTGAGTAGCGAAAATGAGTTTGTGAATATCAATGATTCACGAACAACACGAATAGACGTATTCACGAAATCACGAAATCACAAACTCGCTTGCTTAGTTTGTCATTCACATTACTTGTTCGGGCTTTGCTCACTCACTCACTCACTCGTTCGTTCGTATTTAGTTGACATGATGAAATGATGAAATGTTTAGTTTAGCATTTGATACTTGTTAATATCAAATATTTGTACGTAATATCAAAACATTTATACGTAATATCTAAAACATTTATACGTAATATCTAAACATTTGTACTCTTTATATTTGTACTCATAACACTCTATATCAATACTCAACTTGTTTATCTTCCTCTTGGGCCAATCATTTGTAAACACCGCCTGAGACCCCGAGCTGATCTTTATGTACATGGTGCAATTAAAGATGCCTCTTGATGGGAAAAAACTTATTATGGTACAAAATCTAGGGGCTATGCTCTGATCACTTGAGCTAGCTGATCGTGCCGAGCGTGATGATTAGGGGCTTACAAATGGGAAGATGGCTGGGAATATGACTGGAAAGATGGCTCGGAAAATGACTGAGAAAATGACTGAGAAATTCCTGACAAGACCAAAAAGTGCGAATTAAAACAGTGTATCAATATAATCAATTGAGCATAAAGAGGAGTACACCAAGAAGAAAGTACCAAGAAGAAAGTATACCAAGAATTAAAGAGAACGTGTAATACTCTTGAATATGCTAATAAAGATGAATTGAATGACGAATAGAATAAATTCACTACTCACTCACTCGCTTCGCTCGCTCGTTCGTGCACAAAACTTTAAAAACATTGCTTATAAACCAGGGCCTAGAAGCTTTGGCAGGTTGCATATATGCTTGTTTTTAATCTACAAACTTGCATAAAGCCTACAAGATGATTTACATTAATAGATATTCACAATCCATAACAATTTACATAACAATTTAATCCTACGGTAATCACTAGCTCAATACAATCACTCACTTATTCCATCATATTCACCATTCACCTCTCACCTTACACCTCCCACCATACACCTCCCACCTCCCACCTCACACCATACACTAATCATGTCCCCACATGGAGGAGGTACCAATAATAATATCATGCTACAAAACCTAATCAAACCCGCAGATCTAACGACAAGACCGAGAAACAACCCTAGTAAGCTATTGTGCATTCATTTTTTTGCATATGTGTGTAAAGTGCCAAAGCACAAGTACAAATTCTTCAACTATTGTTACACTTTACTATTGTTCTCAATATCGTGAATCCGTACCAAAATACCTGCGGAAACCTCTGGTGGCTTATTTGTCATTTTTGTGATCAATGTTATTATCATTTAATCCTAAAGATCATCTATGGAGGCTGATCTTTGATTGTCAAGGTTGCACGGATGATCACAATTTCACATCCACTGTTTTTGGTTCCTAATGAAGGCACAGATATTTTTTAAATATAGATACTTTTAAACATGTAATACTTCAAGAGTATAAATTTCAACCTAAACCCACTAATTATCTTTATTCACTTAAACCTATTATATTAAAAATTATGAAGATTACTGCTTTAGCTACCTTGGCTGCCACTGCTGCCACTGTTTCTGGTGCTGCTGCTCCAGTTGTCCATGACATTCCAAACAATGCCACCGTTTATGAGGCTGTTTTTGAAAGAACTGCCACCAGTAACATTACTGGTATGTTGAGATTCTTCACTGTTCCAAACGGTAACTTGGGTGTTCAAGTTAATGTTCAAGGTTTACCTTTCACCACAAACCAAACTTTCCCATACCATGTTCACGTTGCCCAAGTTGGCCCAGGTGGAAACTGTAATGCTACCCTTGGTCACTTGAACCCATTCCAAGGTTTCACCGCTGGTACCCCACAATCCTTAGCTGCCACCAACGCTGAAAAGGAAATTGGTGACTTGGGTGGAAAACACGGTGAACTTACTGAAAGATCAGTTAACACTGCCTACTTTGACCGTTACTTATCTTTGAACTCAAGTAACGCTGCCTTCATTGGTAACCGTTCCGTTGTTATCCATGACAGTGCCAACAACAGACTTAACTGTGCTAACATTGTTCGTCTTAGTGCCAGAGATGCCGCTGAATTTGTCGCTCCTCAAATTAACGGTTCTGAAGCTACCGCAAGCTCAAACGCCTCTTCCGCAGACGCTTCTTCCGCAAGAGCCCCATCCCGTAGCTCTTCTAAAAATGGTGCCGTGGCCAACGCTTTGCCATACGCTGCCCCAATCGCCGCCGCTATTCTTGGATTGTTTTAAACTGGTTAAAGGCTACATCATAGAACAAAAAATTGAGTACCATAGAAATTAATGAATTGTGAGTTATTGTAGAACGAGCGAACTCACGAACGAGCGAAGCGAGTTTGTGAGTTCGTGAGTGCGAGTGAGTGTGAGTTCGTGACAAGTGGGTGCGAGTACAAGTTCGAATCCAACATCTAAAGACCACCCGAAAGGCCTATGGTGAGATGTATATATATTACACTCGTTCGTGATCTCGTGAGTAACAAATTATTATGACTCGAATACAAATACTCACTCGCTTCGCTCGTTCGCTCGTTCGCTCGCTCGTCTGCAATTTTCGAGTTATCGTATACCAATGCCTTGCAAATATGCACAAAAGTACTAAAAATCTCCATTGTACAAAAATTCCTATTATTCCCTCCTGCAGCAAATACCCTCGGCAATTGTTATATGTACAATTACTAAACTATACTTGCATGGTTAAATACTCGTATTTTCATATTAATTGTTACACATACAACTTGTTTCTTGTTACACATTTGCACAGCTCGTGTATTGTTATCAGCTCCACACTTTATACGATGATGCCATTTGATAACCTATTTCTACCAACCTCTCTAGCATCCTCCTTTGTCTAGTTCTACCTCTCTAGCATCCCCCCTTTACCTTTGTCTAGTTACACCTCTCTAGCATCCTCCCTTTACCTTTGTCTAGTTCTACCTCTGGCAGCATCCTCTTCACCATGCTCAAGCTTCCTTTTGGTATACCTCCTTGATCTTCTCGTTCTCTGTTCATCCTCCAAATCCGAGGAAAGAAGCTCCTTCATGCTCACTTTCAAAGGGGACTTCAGCCGAGTTCTCAGTGCCGGGCTATCCCCCGTTTCACTCACAACCCGTGCTTCGTTTGGCTGATTGGCCAAATCAGGAACCCCTCCAGAGAGGTCTCGCTTTTGTTGGGTTTCTTTTTCAAAGCGAGTTTTATCTTTAAGCAATCGCAGTGTCTTGGCTCTTTTGGGCTTTCTATTTCTTTTGGGCTTTGGTTTCATTGATTCAGGAGTGTCTTCCACTTTTAATCCTTCACTTTCTACCTTGGCACTACTTTTCCTTTTACGAAGTGATCGTCTGGGAGTAAAGTCCAGGCTTTTGTCATGTGATTCTGTTTCTTCGTCTGAGTTATTGATGAAGCTGGAATCATGTGGCCCCTCGACTTTGATTGTAGGAATTTCATTATCCGATTCTTCTAAAACAGAGGGTTCAGATTTGAGTTGTTCACTCTTTATTTGAGAGGTATCCTCAATTTCATTATCCGATTCTTCTAAAACAGAGGGTTCAGATTTGATTTGTTCAGAGGTATCCTCAATTTCATTATCTGATTCTTCTAAAACAGAGGGTTCGGATTTGATTTGTTCACTCTTTAGTTCAGGGGTATCCTCAATTTCAAAAGGTTCGGATTTCATTTGTTCACTCTTTATTTCAGTATCCTCAACTTGGTCATACTTTTTATCCAGGGCATCCACATCAAACGGATTACCTTCATCCACATTTAAAGTTTCAAGAGGATATTCCGTGTCCGAGGAAACACCAGGTGATTCTTTTGTTTCCACACCCAAGGCGTCATTTGTGTTTGTCTGTATGTCAAGATTGTCAGTCTGTATATCAAGATTGTCAGTCTGTATGTCAAGATTGTCAGTCTGTATGTCAACATTTTCAGTCTGTATGTCAAGATTGTCAGTCTGTATGTCAACATTTTCAGTCTCTATGTCAACATTTTTGTCAGTCTCTATGTCAAGATTGTCAGTCTCTATGCCAACATTTTTGTCAGTCTCAATGTCATCATTTGTATCAGTCTTGATATCAACATTTTTGTCAGTCTGTATGTCAACATTTTCGTCAGTCTCTATGTCATCACCTTTGTCATCACCTTTGTCATCACCTTTGTCATCATTCTCTTCCTTGACAATGCCTTCCGTAGCCTTTGGCGAATCATATTCCGGAATCATATCCGAATTAATAATTTCAAATGATTCGTTAACGTAGGAAGGATCATCGTGTTGAATTTCTATTTCAGAATCAACTTGAACATCATAAACATCGTCTTCAATATCGTGAATGTCAGTTATTTCAGTGACATTAGTGACCTCAGCAGTCTGATGTGTAACCAAAGTGTCGTCATCCTCAATAATGACAATAGTTGATGTAATTTCTTCAATTTCATCAGCATCATCAACTTTATCAGCATCAACTTTATCAGCATCAACTTTATCAGCATCTTCTATCTCATCAGCAATTTCATTATCTTCATCAGCATCTTCAACTATATCAACATCTTCATCTTTATCATCCCCCTCCACTTCATCATCATCACCCTCCACCACATCATGATCCCCCCCAAGAACATCACCCTCCACCACATCATGATCCCCCCCAAGAACATCCTCCTCAACCTCATCATGATCCCCCCCAAGAGCATCCCCCTCAACCTCATCATCATGATCTTCCCCGAGAACATCCCCCCCGAGAACATCCCCCTCGTTGTCAACTTCCATGTAATCACTTTCAGAACTTTTAAGCCACGCAAACGGATTTATGGAGCCCAAAAATCCTTTAAACCTCTTCAAGGTCGAGGGCCCCGATTCCTCACCCTTGCGTTTCCGCGATGGCAATTCAGCCAACGGCTCATCAAGTTGGTGTTTTCTGGTTGAAGACACACTCGGTGCAGGTTCGGGTGTACCCGACTCGATAACCTCACTGGGAAGAACCACGTCATGTACGGAAATCGACTCGCTAACCATTTCGGTAATTTCAAGAATATGTCCGTCATTCTGCGCGAGGTTGTTTAGTTCGGTTTCCAATGTCGGCCTCAAATTCGTCAAGCCCTCCTCTTTGTGATCGGTAACCAGGTTAATTACCTCAATTGCTGCGTCCGTGAGTTCTTCCACAATTGCTACGTCCGTGAGCTCTTCCACAATTGCTACGTCCGTGAGCTCTTCCACAATCGCTGCGTCCGAGAGCTCTTCCACAATCGCTGCGTCAGTGAGCTCTTCAACATAGGAAGGTTTGGTTGCTTCCAATTGGTTATCTGGATCGAGAATTTCAGTGACAGAGAAGACAGTGTTTGTAACTTGCACAGTAGCTTGCTCTGAATCAAGGGGCTTGCTTTCAAGAATCTCGGTGTGTTCAGTTTGGTTTTCTTGGTTTTCTTGCTCTATACTTTTTTCAATGACATTAACTGATGACGATTCCTCGGTGATTATGACATGATGGATTTCATCATTAATGATTTTGTCGTGTGAGTTGATTTCTTCATCAAACATAACATTGTCAGACATAGCATTGTTAGATTTATTGTCAGACATAACATTGTCAGACTTATTGTCAGACTCACCTTCATTGTCAGACTCACCTTCTTTGTCAGACTCACCTTCTTTGTCAGACTCAATTTCTTTGTCAGACTCACCTCCTTTATCAGACTCACCTTCTTTGTCAGACTCACCTTCTTTGTCAGACTCAATTTGCTTCTCCTCCTCATCAGCAGAAGCATCTCCACAAGAATCCTTATCTGAACTATGGATTATTGATTCATTTTGTGCCTGAACAGTATAATTGGTATCCAAGTTGATGAGGTCGCGCGAGGCACCGTCGATATTTGGGGTTTCGATGGTCCCACTGGAAATGTTCCCATGATTCTCATCCTGCTCTTGATCCTCTTCGTTAGGTTCCGTTCGCAAAAAATACCTCTTAAACACATCAACAAAGCCAGGTAAGCGACTAGCCATGGATACCCCACGGGGCTCCGACTGGCCCTGTTGGTCCTGGTCCGGCGTCAATTGTGCCTCCTGGTCTTGCGTATTTTGATTGATAAATTCTAAAAAGTAATCTCCTGTGCCATCCAAGGATTCCTCTTGGGTCTCGGTGAGTTCCTTGTCATAAGTTGAGTTTCTTTCTGAATCCGCCAACGACGCCACGTCCGATGTGTTTTCCAAGTTGTCGTTTCCTGAATTTTCATTGAGTGCTGATTTGATTTCGTTTTCCACATTGGTGGCGTTGTTGTCCGTACCGTTTTCAACATGATGTGATGTATTCCAACCTTGTTCATCACCTGTCATGTTAATTTCTGGTGCAGTAGTGTTAATCTCCGGTACAGCAGTATCAGCATCTGGTACAGCAGTATCAGCATCCAGCACAGCAGTATCAACATCCCGTACATCCACCATGTCAACATCCGGTACAACACTATCAACATCCCGTACATCCCGTACATCCACGTCAACATCCAGTACATCCATGTCAACATCCGCTACATCAGCCTCACCCCCCACATGAAACCCACCAAAAATATCCTTTATTCTCTTGAATAATTTTCCAGCACCAGCAGACTCATCCTCTATGTTTGCCAAATCCAGGCCATCTTGAATTATAGTTTCCAAAGAATTCTCCCCCTGTTCGGCATCGTAATCACCATCACCATCACCACCACCATCACCTTCATCTAGATCCAAATCCTCATTTTCTCGCTCAATGTCGGATGTGGAAAACTCCATGGAGCCATCATCTTCAATGGTTTGCAATGTGGGTCTGTTCACAGCAACCTGCAGTGCCTTGTGCTCCTTCAAGTACTGCTCCAAGGTTTTTGTTGATTCCAATTTGAAATCAATCCTCTTTTCGATGGCTCGCAAGTTTTCGAGCGTGTCGAGAGGGTCTTCGCTGATGCTTTGAAATACTGGCCGAGGAGGAGACGAGGGAAGTGACGTTACCGGTGATGGTACATACTCTCTGAATGGGTCGGGATAATCCTCGTCATGTGGAGGAGTGTTGCTTTGTAGTACAGGATGTATAAATTCAGCTGTTGAATCCTGTAACATATCCACTGCACTCATAAAGTGGGGGTTTTCATTATCCAGGTGAGTATCTTGATCTTCGAGTACAATTTCATTGTGATTATTAATTTGAATGTCGTTAGTGTCAGATTCATCAGATTCATCAGATTTGACCATTTCATCAACATGGTCAACCTCATCAACATCATCAACATGGTCAACTTCGTCAACCTCATCAACATCATCAATTTCGTCAACCTCATCAAATTCATCAATTTCATTCAGAGTATCTTGATCAATATCATCATCAAGATGAACAACGTGATCCTCTTCGTCTCCTTCCTCATAATCCCCACTCTCCTCATCGGAAACAACCACAATAGCCAGGTTACTGGATTTCGGCGTGGCATACACTTCTGAATCGGAAATCATCTCGGAATCCTTGTCATTATACTCGAGTGCTGCTGTTGCCAAGGATAATAAATCTGGACCGTTAAAGTTTTCAAACGATGTATTCTCGGGGACAAAATGACCTTGCTGGTGATTTATTTGATCAGTTGCATTGAATTCATCCAACTCTTTGTCAAACTCCAACATTTCATCCATGTCCTCTTGGTTGTCGTAGCCATCAGTTTGATTTCCGGAGTCATTTTCATTGGAATTGTTGATCAGAATGTTGTCATAATCTTGATTATCGTAAAGTTGATTATCGTAAATATCATTATTAAATTGGTTATTGATTTCATTATCATCATAAACTTTGTCATAAACTTTGTCATAAGCTTTGTCATAAACTTCTTCATCATCATATACTTCTTCATCATCAGAAACTTCCTCATCAGAAACTTCCTCTTCATCAGAAACTTCCTCTTTCTCTTCATCCTCCGAATCAACACATATTATAGATTCATCATCTTGTTCATCATCTTGTTCCTCCTCCTCCTCCTCGTCATCCTGTTCACGTTCAATTTCTTTATTCACATCTCTATACATCAACTTTCCCAACTTTTCGAATTCATCAGAATAAACCTTGGTTTCATACTTTTCCTTTAAGCGTACCGACTCCTTCTCCTTTGTCAACATATCCAACACATCCTTTTGTTGGTTACGTATTAAATTTCGGTATTGGGAATTGATGTTATCAATCCAATGTAGCACATCTTGGCTCTCCAACGAGTCCGGATTTTGGTCTTTCGGCACTCTCGTTAATTGGGTTTCTTTCTTCTTTTTGCCTTTGTCGGCCATACTAACTGTTGGAAATCCCATTTGTTGGTTTGTTTGGTACGAGCATAATGTAATATTGTGTATTACGTAAGTCAGGAGGTCGGCTTATGTAATGACATAAAGTATGTACATACGAGCGAAGCGAGTGAGTGAGTGGGAGTGCGTGAGTGCGAGTGTTGTGTGAGGTGCCAATTCTAAGTGGTGAGTAGTGAGTAGAGAATATGATTTCAATGATATGAATATGATTCGATTTCTATCATTTCATGATTTGAGTTATTCCAATTATGCTAGGTGTACTCATAATACGAGTTAAGGAATAAAGCTGAATGATCAGCATGATGGTGCTTTACAATTTTCAGTGCTAGCTCGACTTTACTGACTTAAGGGCAAAATAAACAGATTTACAAAGGCCAACTCAAAATAACCTTAAAACTTATCACAGTTGTAAAGGGATGTAGGTGTTGGGATCACTCTCACAATCACGCACTATCTAAGTCATTCACGCACGCACTCTCTCGGTCACTCACTCACGCACTCTTTCAGTCACTCACTCACGCACTCTCTCAGTCACTCACTCAAGTGAGGGAGAAACTCACTTATCCACATGTAGTAATGAATGTAGATGTAACCTCCTTATTGTAGTACCACCAAGTCATATTCTTATGATGAGCAAGAATTTTTGTTCACAACTTGTAACAACCAATATTGTTGGAATATTCGTCCTACGCTGTTCATGCCTAACTGTATGTATTGGGTGGAAATACCTCTAAAGCTCTAGAGTTGGATGGTCTTTCCACCAGCAACAAATGAGCGAAGCAAATTTGTGAGTTCGTGAGTGAGTGAATTCTCGGACTGATTTTAGTGACCGACTGAGTGACCAACTTCCAACTTCTCTGACCAACTCCTCTGACTTCTCTAACCAACTTCGCACGTAATTAAATTGTCATTTGCAACCTACGGATTGTACATTATGTGTCTCACACTCGTTCGCATCTTTGATCAACTAGCCACTGATAATACACAGGGTACATTAATTAACCATTACAAAAACTTTCGCTCACTTGTTCACTCACGCACTCTTTCGTACATTCATATCAATTTGTATCCACAGTTTAACAACTGTAGCCCCACACTCAATACTATCAAACTATTTAAACCAAGATCCACACATAAGCGAGTAACGTAAACCAAGATCCACACATGAGCGAATAATGTAAGCCAAGATCTAAACATATTCGAGTAATGTAAACCAATCAAATTACTCCAAAGTGACCATACAGCCTATGAACAAAGGTGCAATTCAAAATGTTACCAAAATGAACAATGTATTGAGTATGTAACAATCATCATGGTGTACAATTGATGTGAGTGCGAACTTTTGAGTGAGTGAGTGAGTAAGTCTACGCTCGTTCGTGAATCTAAGCTCATTCGTGAGTAAGTCTACGCTCGTTGGTTTGTTCATCTGGGCTCGTGCATCTACGCTCGCTCATCCAGGCTCGTCATCCAGGCTCGTCATCCACGCTCGTTCATCCACGCTCGTCATCCACGCTCGTCATCCACGCTCGTCATCCACGCTCGTTCATCTACGCTCGTTCATCCACGCTCGTCATCCAGATTATGTGCACAAGTGTTGTCACGTAAGTACAAATCAAAGCACTCTATATACTCATTCACTCTAAATACCTTACATCACATACATGTCTTTATATTTATTCTACTTACACTTCTTTTGTCTTTTATATTTAGTACTTTGTTAATACTTGTTCCGCAAGTTCATATCACTCATTGGAAAAAACAAATCATCGTCATCTTCTTGATTTTGGGGGTGTTGACGCTGAGGAAATGGTCTTTGGTAAAAATCCGGTTCGTCGTCATCATCGTCAAAAACATTGGTGTATTCAATCAGTTTCCGCTTGTAAGCTGATGGGGTTGTTGCCAACCCCACTACATCTTTTGATAAGGAAGAAGTACGTGGTGGTGGTGGTGGTGGTTGTGGTGAGGACAGTTGTGGTGCCAGTTTTTTGTTCAGACCGAGAATACCATGCAATGAAGCTTGTGCAGTTGAAACCACAGGTGTAGAGACAACCTTACTTGTAGCAGGCAGCTTAAGAAATGAAGCATTTGTGTTTGATGGATAGGTTATGCTTCCACGACGAACCCAATCTTCGGGTTCTTGCGATGGAACACGTCCTGATGCTAATGTTCCAGAATTAGTATTTGGTGGTCCTGGGGATGTACCTTGTAATCTTGGTGAAGGTGACATCTCATGTAATCTTGGTCCTGGGGATGTTCCTTGTAATCTTGGACCTGGTGATGTACCTTGTAATCTTGGTGATGGTGACATCTCATGTAATCTTTGACTAATACTTGGTAAATTTGGATCATAAGATCCACTTGGGAATGATCCTCCATAAGAATTCAGTGATTTACGACTTGATGAGCGTGAAGGAGGTTGATGTAAAATCAAACTAGCACCTAAGCTTTCAGTCAAATGATCATGTTGACTTCTAAGGTTTTGGAATTTAGTTAAATCTCCAATTGAGTCATTATGACTGTTAATTCTCAAGTCACTTTTGCTATCAATCATTCGAACAAATTCATTGATGTCATCGTCTATGTAAAGATTGGCAGCCGGTGTATTTGATGAAGTAACCAGACCTCCACTGGTTGCCAAATCTTGCAGGGACCATGAAGGACCTCCTCCTCCCATGTTTGATTGTTGAGGTCTAATACTAGTGTTTGAAAAGCGACGACTAGCACGCAGACCAAAACTAGACGAGAATCTAGGTGTATTGGATCCTTGTTCCGAATATTCTTCCATGGCTGATCCATGCAGTGAAGAAACCAGGCGAGGAAATGAGCTTTGGAATTGGGTTGGTTGATTGGTGATTGGGATATTGGGCGTGGGGTTGGTTGATGATTGACTTCCACGAGGGTTTCTTAACATGGCTGCTAAGGAGGCATTTGATGTAGATTTGTTACTCATCAGAATACGACGTTCCAACAGTCCAAGGGGTGTATGCGAATGGATTGGCGAATCTCTTTGAGGTGGGGAGCTACTTAAAGACCCAACCTTGAATGGTTGAATGATTGGTCTTTGTGGGGCAGGAGGGGTTGATTTTTTGAATCCTGGTGATGTCTCACGAATAGACAGGTTGGGAGATATTGAAAATGAGTTGGAGAGTCGTTTTTGAAGATGTAACTCATATCCTGCTGGTGATGTAGATAACTTGGTGTTGTAGTCTAGTTTATCCAATTGATTTTCTCGAAGTTCATTAGAATGGTCCAGAATATGATGAGTAGGATGAATTGGATGAACAGGATATTGAACAGGATATTGTTCTGAACGTTCTGAACGATCATGTTCCGGACGATCCGGATCATCCTGTTCATTCGAATCCACGCTGGTGGCGTGTACGCTGGTGGCGTGTAAATGACGATTCTGGTTGAATAAATTTTGAGAATCATCCAGATGAATGACGAAATTGTAATGGTTTCGATATGCAATCAGTACCTTCAAGGCACCTTGAGTGGTTTGTATTTGTTGGAAATGCTTTTGAGTCATGTGAGACTCCAAGGAAGGGATGATTGGTTTCAGGAGTCCGATCCTTCCTTTCAGGCTGATTGGATGTTTTCCATCCAAAACCTTATTGCCTAAACTCAAAGGAGATTCTATATTTCTTTTAAGCTTATATGCGGGCATGAGACGTGAGAAGCCATATAAAGTACGTAAGAGTACTATAGCTTGCTTATAAATCGAAGGGAGTTCATCATTTTGAGATCCTGATATCTCTGTAGTATCAAATTCGATAAGCCAACGTTCCAATACAATTTCATTTTTCTTACCCTTGAGCTTAGTTACTGGCCATTCATTATCATTTTCATCTCTTAACATCACAATTGTATCTGGCTTCAAAGATCGAAGGTCTAGAAAGGTCTCAATGATCATAGGTGGCATCTGTGAAAGCTCACTACAACTCTTCCATTGCTTAACACTAGTATCATACACCTTGGTCATGTGCATATTGAACCATTTGTTAACCTTATCCAGGGGGTCCTTCTCACATACACAATCACCCCCTTCGCTTCGAGCATCCAATACAACTTCAACGCATTTCCCAAAAAAGTTCTGTACAATCAGTATCAACTTCTGCCCTTGCTTCTTATTCCACAAATCATTCTTTCTCTCCGCCAGCATTGGGTTGTATTTGCAGATTATTATTTTTTTTTTTGTCTGTGGAGGGGGCTCCCCTTTATTTTCTTTTTTTTTTTTTTGCTCTCTTTATGATTTTTATTGGGGCTTTATTGTTTTTGCCTTTATCAGTTCTGATGATTATTCCACTTTGGGATTTCTGGATGATCGATATATGTTGGTGGTTGTGATTTGGTTGCTTGGTGGTGATAGCGCGTGGATTAGGGGTTGAGAAAAATGAGGTGGGTTGAGGCTGAGCGAGTGCTGTGAATGTGAAGTGCTGTGAATGCGAAGTGCTGCGAAGCAGCTTAGGAGCGAAGCGACTAGAAAGAATGTATACACTGCTGCGAAGCAGCTTAGGAGCGAAGCGACTAGAAAGAATGTATACACTGCTGCGAAGCAGCTTAGGAGCGAAGCGACTAGAAAGAATGTACAGACTGCTGCGAAGCAGCATAGTAGCGAAGCGACTTAAAAAACGTATACTGCTGCAAACTGAGTGAGTGCGTGAGGAGCGAAGCGACTAGAAAGAATGTACAGACTGCTGCGAAGCAGCATAGTAGCGAAGCGACTTAAAAAACGTATACTGCTGCAAACTGAGTGAGTGCGTGAGGAGCAAAGCGACTTAAAGAACGTATACTGCTGCGAACTGAGTGAGTGCGTGAGGAGCGAAGCTACTTAAAGAACGTATACTGCTGCGAACTGAGTGAGTGCGTGAGGAACGAAGCAACGATATAATGTATAGCTTTCTGCAAACTGTGCGTGAATGAGGAGCACAGCGACTTGGTATACTGCTGCGAAGCGACTTGATATAATGTATAGATTTCTGCAAACTGAGTGAGTGCGTTACTTCGCTACCCTCGCTCGCTCAATTTCCAAGTAACACAACAAACCTCTAAAGACCCGTGCCGTAATATAAAACACTCTTTTAAACGTAAATCTTTATTACCACCTTGAAGCCACTACACCACACTACACCACACCTGTTACACTAATATAAGCCTACCCACATGGAATGACCGAAAATGAGTCACCCCCAAATTACACTCGAATAATGACAAATACACCAACATACAACCAACATGTGGCGTTTAATCATTGTTCACTCTCCCATCCACAGTTTGCTCCACACATGCCCATCCTTCTTTTGCATCCAATTTCACTACACAAAAGCGGAGTTGACCAAGACAGTACAAGTGTGGAAATGACACACGATATATAATTCTATATTCTTTACCTTGTGAGTTTAAAATGTTCAACTTTTCCTGGAACATAGAGTGTGAGTGTGAGTCTGTGGATGCTAGTGTGAGTGAGTGGATGAACGAACAAAGGGAATGAGTTAGTGCGAGTATGAGTCTGTGCGTTCTGCGAAGCAACGAATGGCGACTGCGTGGGTTTGTGAGTTTATGAGCGAAGCGAATTCGTTTGTTCGTTTGTGAGTATCGAGCGAATGAGCGAAGCGAGTGAGTGGGTTGGTGAGTTAACACGAGCGAAGCGAATTCGTTTGTTCGTTTGTTCGTTTGTTCGTGATTATCGAGCACTCATAGTACTGCTTCGCAGCACTATTCGTTTGTTCGTGGGTATCGAGCACTCATAGTACTGCTTCGCAGCACTATTCGTTTGTTCGTGGGTATCGAGCACTCATAGTACTGCTTCGCAGCACTATTCGCTTGTTTGAAATATCAGTGAAACTACCAAAGGGTAATATAACAATAATATGGTATTATTTGCAACCATTTCTAGCAGAATTGGAGCCAAATGCAATCCCCGAATTCACAGATTATATGAAAATCATCAGCACATGTAAATACCCGCACCCATCTGATAGTTTTGATTTCCCAAGATCCCCCACCTTGAAACTGTGGTGATATTTTCCCAAGGTCCCCCCCTTTGACATTTTTTCTCAAGGTTACCTATGCCGACTCTGGTTATTTTTCTGAAGGTCCCCCCCTTTACATCATAAAAATCATATACAGATCATATTAATATTCATAAAACAAACTTACAAATGGAAGAATTCACAATCAAGGAGTGTGTCACTTACTTGGTTCGCTCGGTCAATATTACTCTATAACAAAAACTAATAGTATTGCTTCGCAATACTACTCTATCTATAAAACATCACGCAGATTCCTTTGAGTTTACTTAGTTGCATTTGAGAGTGATTGGGTATTATGTGATTGGGTATTGTGTGATTGGGTATTGTGTGATATAACGAAAAGTATTATCAAAACAATTTACATCAAGTTGTATGTGTAAGATCTGTTCAAAAATTAGAGCTTTCACCAAAGAGGATGTAAATGAGTTGAGCGATCCGTAACCCATGTGTTTGGCCAGCTTGCTGGTTATTGCGAAAACGAACAAAGTGAGTGCTTGAGTGCTTGAGTGTTTGAGCTCGTTCGCTTGTTCAATCGCTCGTTCGCTCGTTCGCTCGTTCGTTCGCTCGTACACAAGGACCAAACTGACGATAAGGACTACCACGTCTTAGCTAACAACTTGGAATCCAAATTGAGAGATCTAAGGTAGGGGACCTTGGAAAAATTCACCAGAGTCCCAAAGGAAAGCAATGCAATACTGCAAAGTCTCACACTCACACTCACACTAATATGAGGATTAACACTTTCTAGCCATAGATATCTAGCCATAGCCTAGCACTATCTAGCCATAGACTAACACCATCTAGCCATAGACCAACACCATCTAGCCATGGACCAACACCATCTCTCTAATAAACACATTAACCAAGAATGTAAATCAGTCCTATCAAACCAATACGAAACTCACAATATGGTTGCGAAAAAGCATCAATTCGACCCGAAATAATTTACTGATTAATGACTAAATTATGGAATCATTAGTCATCCGATTCTTTAATATGTTCATGTGTTTATGTGCTCAAATCGATGATTATTCAAGAGTATTTCGTTAAAAAGATTGCTACTTACAAAGTCATTCGCTTTGCTAGTTCGTTCGCTAGCTCGTTCGCTACTCATGAACTCACTCAAAAGTTTGCTACTTACGAACTCATTCGCTTCGCTAGTTCGTTCGCTACTCATGAACTCAAATGTTCGCTACCCACTCATTCGCTTCGCTCGTTCGTTCGTTGATTGCGGTACGGGTGTATGGAGATTAGTTGAACCAACGAATAAAGTGGATAGTAAATTCATAATTTTCCCCTTCCAATAGCCTGTTAATACTGTATAGTTTAACCAAGGATATTTTATGAACAGTGAATTGATCATCTACAAACAATATTAATTTAATTCATTTACAACGTCGAACAAAGGAAGTCAATGGCGAATTCGTTCGCTCGTTTGTTCGTGAGTATCAAGCTTCGAAGCACTATTCGCTCGTTTGTTCGTGAGTATCAAGCTTCGAAGCACTATTCGCTCGTTTGTTCGTGAGTATCAAGCTTCGCAGCACTATTCGCTCGTTTGTTCGTGAGTATCAAGCACTCATAGTACTGCTTCGCAGCACTATTCGTTCGTTCGCTCGTTCTCACCTCACTATAGATTTTTAAATTTCATAGCGTAATGCTTACTTGCACATGTCCTTGACATAGTGAGTATGTACACTATTCTTTAAAAATAAACTTCTTTTCAGACTTTCTTACATCCCTTTGCGTAAACCTGGTTTGATTTTATATTACAAGCTCGACCTTTGCTGCCCCACAGAAAATAAAAATGACTGCAAAGTGACTGCAAAGTGACTGCGAAATGATACTCACGAGCGAGTGAGTGAGTGAGTGAGTGCAAGACTCCAAGAGTATGAGACACCAAGACACCAACTGCATAGAAACAAATTGAGCTCGCGAAGCATACCAAACATTCTATGAAATTTTATGGTTAACTGGTGATTCTCTCACTCACACACTCGCTTCGCTCGCTCGTTCGTGTAACTAGCTGCAAATACAATCAAAACTAGAGCAAGCCATTTAAATATCGCAAACTGTCGATTGACAGTTTATATGTAGTGAAACTAACGCTTCGCGGCACTATGCGTAATAGCTCATGTTTCATGGTATAAGCGAAGCAAATGTTATTAGATTTTCACTATCAACATGTAATTCGAATCTACACATTTCCAAGTGAGTGGGGAGTGATTGGGGAGTGAATGAGTAAGAGAGTGCGTGTGTGAGTGCGTGCGTGTGAGTGCGAGTCCGTGCGTTCGTTCGTTCGTGAGTGTTAGTGTGAGACCCTGCGTTCGTTCGTTCGTGAGTGTGAGTGTGAGTCCGTGCGTTCGTTCCTTTGTTCGTTCGTTCGTTCATGAGTAGCAAAATTTTGAGGTTACTAAGTGATTTTTGCGTAAAGCTATTGGACCAGATTAAAGTATTGACTTTTAGAGTATTAGAGTATACAATTTATTGAAAAGATATGTAAAGCTCTTTATGCTGGGAATAGCTGTTTTGTCTAAGTAATTTCTGTAGTGACATTTGACATTTGACATTTGACATCTGACATTTGACATCTGACATCCTTACTATTACATAAAATGAACAAATGAACATTGATATTCTAGCGCAACCTAAACAAAGAAATGGATATATATAGCACTCGTAATGGTAAGATAGCGCTCGCAATGCTGAAATATCACTCGCAATGGTAACATATCACTCGATTCGTTCACTCGCTGCTCAAATCAGTATGAGAGTGCCGAATTTCTTAAAAGGTCATCAGAATACCGATTTTAACCCAACCAAAGTGTGGAGGGCCCCCTCAACAGATCGGCCAAACAGGGATCCAAATTGGCTGCTCACTCGATTCGCCAACTCGCTGCTCACTTGCTTCGCTTACTCGATTCGCTCACTAGCTGCTCACTTGCTTCGCATAATCGATTCGCTTACTCGATTCGCTAACTCGCTGCTCACTCGCTGCTCACTTGCTTCGCTTACTCGATTCGCTAACTCGCTGCTCACTCGATTTGCTAACTCGCTGCTCACTTGCTTCGCTTACTCGATTCGCTAACTCACTGCTTGCTTCGCTTAATCGATTCGCTCACTCGCTGCACACTTGCTTCGCTTAATCGATTCGCTGACTCGCTGCTCACTTGCTTCGCTTACTCGATTCGCTAACTCGCTGCACACTTGCTTCGCTTAATCGATTCGCTAACTCGCTGCTTACTCGATTCGCTAACTCGCTGCTTACTCGATTCGCCAACTCGCTGCTCACTTGCGTCGCTTAATCGATTCGCTAACTCGCTACTCACTTGCTTCGCTTAATCGATTCGCTAACTCGCTTAATCGATTCGCTAACTCGCTGCTCACTCGCTGCTCACTTCGCTTGCTCACTCGCTTCGCTCCGCTCACTCGCTTTGCTTCGTTTGCTCGCTCCGCTCACAAACTCGCTACGCTCGCCTGCGGACACAACAACATCCCCCTTTGAATCTCCCTCAAACACCCACTACCCATATGCACCTCAGCCAATTGCACCGCAGTAACCTTGGTATCACTCAAGCCAGCCACCGTCAACGCCATAGAATTATTCAAGTGCCTCCACACATCAAAATCCAGAGGAAACATCAAAGCATAACGTCTCCACAAATCATCAGAAGCTCCCATTCTTCGATTAATCTCATTAAGTAACTTTGGAACATTACGAATCGAATCCTTAACCAATTCATTCAACAGTAAATTCTCCAACTCTTCCTTAATAGCACCCAAGTAATCATCTAAATTATCAACTATGGAGATTGCACCCAAAGTTAAAACAACAATCAAAGACAGTCCAAACTCCTCAATGAATGAAAACAATTGATCCAATGCTGCCAGCTTACACTCTTCATCCCCTTTGGCATGTAAGATTTGTGCAACCAAAGTCACCAACCTCTTAGAGTCATTATGACTTGAAAGTATCAATTGTAATTGATCGAGAGCAGAATCAAAATCTCCAGTGAAGAACAATCCCAATCCAATGACAATTCTAGATGATAAAGTACTCTTGGATGTATCATCTTGAGATAAGTCAAGTACAAACTGAGCGTTTTCAATAGCTAATGAATACTCTTCCAACCCTAAATATATCCTTGCTAATTGTGTTTTAGCAGCCATAAAGCTCGTTAAAATGGATTCATTTTCACTTTTTTCATATTCTTCCAGTAATATTTTACATAAATTCTCACCAATCTCACGCAGACGCTTCCAATCTTTACATCTCTCACTAATGGTGAGTGCAACTTGTAAACCAGCTATATCATTTGGTGAGAATTTAAGATATTGAGCCATTGCAAAATTGGCTATACTAAATTCTTGAGCAGTAGTTATATCTCTACCATCTGAATTATTTTCCACATACTTGTTAATAACCGATAATCCATATAACAATTGAGGTAAAGGAGATTTACCATTAGACAATGTGAATGCATGATTGAAAAGGTTGGAAGCTCTAGCTTCATCTCCTTCAGCTTGTGAAGCTAATGCATGACCTACCCAAGAATTTGGTTCCAGTGGAGCCACCAGTTGAGATCTTAAAAATGCCAACTGAGCTAATTCAATGTCTCCGAACCTTAAGTAAAGGAATCCTAAATTGGTCCAAATGTTGATATCTTTGGAATTAAGCAGCAGTGCTTTGATAAAACAATGTTGTGCAATTTGTGGTTGGATGCTTACGTATGCATTACCTAATGCGAGCCAAAATGAAGAGTTATTATCTTCGATTTCAATTGATCGTTTAAGATATTTGATTGCATTTTCTTGTTGGTTGGCACGGAGGAAGGATATACCAATGTTATAATTTGCCACCGAATGAAGATATTTATTGGAGTTACTTGTAAGGTTATTAAGACCTGCAAAGTTAACTTTGATGATGATTGATTGAATGGTTGAGATTTGGTCCGAGACTATAGTGGATTCAATGTTGGTTAATTTTTTTTCAAGTTCAGTATCATCAGTTTTGATGTCTTTGATTATTTCATGAACAAGTTTCCATGGGAATTTATCAATATGTTCTTGAATGATTAAGAAGATACCCAAGCAATCACCTAATGTTTTCCACATGATTTGAGACAGTTTGTTGAGTCTTTTGGATTGAGCAAGATATGTAATGGCTTTAAGAGCAGATTCAACAGCACGGCCGAAAAATCCTCCCAAGATCAAATGATTAGCATATGCAGTGTGGTTTTCAAATAACGCCAGTAATACACATTGTTCATTTGAAGCAAGTTGATTGGCGGAATTCAAAAACATGAACCCTTGTTCGAATTCTTCAGTAAGACATAATGCAACACCCAACATATAATCGATGATCCAATGGTTTTCAGTATACATTTGTTTGGCATGTTTAAAAACTTTGACAGATGCATCCAAACGTCCAACGTTAAGATATGCTTCTCCAAGACCCAACCAACAATTTTTATCATTAGGATTCAATCTAATGGCAGCTTGGAACCATTCAATGGCTTTGGCATCATCTTGTCTATTAAGTGCACTCAGTCCTAATACTCGATATGGCCATGCAGGATCCTCATACTTATCAAGCATGTTACGTGCAGGAATCGAGGTTACGACTCTAGTACATAAGATATCACAGACATCCCATTCGTTATTTTTAGCAAGATCACTCACGAGATAACGAGCAGATACCACTTCCAAGTTATCCAATTCAAATGCTTTATAAAAACATTTTTGTGCTTTATCATGTTCATCATAGTATTCTTCAAGTAATATCCCCATAAGTGTGTAGCAGTTTGCATTTGTTTTGGAATCCTTGAGTGACTCCAATGCATACGTATACGCTTGATCAATGTTTTCCTGCATATAGCAACTTTTAGCCAAACGATATTTAATTTTTGAAAGCAACGAAATATCATCACACGATTCAATCAATTTAATTAAAACATTTTCCCCTTTTTCATATTGTTTCAAATTAATCAAACACCAACCATATTCGAATTCAGCTTCGACATCCGATTTTTCTTCAAGTGCAGATTTAAGAAGATTAGCCGCTTCATTATACTTTGCTTTTTGCATAAGAATCACCGCTTTACCGATTTTGGATCTCATATGTTGAGGACTATCGTTAAGAATTTTATCATAAAGTTGGATAGCAATTTCGAATTTAGATGGAGCTTTATGATAAGTATATATAGTTGCTAAAATACACATGAAACTTTCATTTGTATTTCTTAATTCCAATAATGAACGTTTTAATTCTGCAATATATGCAATAGATGACTTTACTTTATTTTCACAAGTTTCATATTCTCGAAGTACAAGACAATAATCACATAAAATTCGACTTGCAAGCATCAGATTAGGGATCATCTTACCTCCATTAATCATCATACTTAAAATTTCAGCTTTAGATATGGCTGGTTTGGTTTCTCCATCGTCAGCAAGATTAGCTGCAGCAACAGCAGCAGCAGCAATTGCTTCATCATCTTCAATTTTCGATTGTTTCTTTTGTTTATTTCTTGATCTTTTCTTTGGTTTTTTTGGTTCATTAATTTTCATACCATCAAGATTCAACATACTTATATCATGTGGATTCAACTCTGACTTTAAGAATGCATAAAAAACCAATGATAATCCTTCGTTGGGGAATGTGTTGATGTAAAAGAGAATCTTTTCTAGTTCCAACTCTTGATACAGTGAAATATCCATCCAATCAAAATGAAGATTCCATGCAAATAAACTTGGATTTTTGATCACAATCATCAAATCCAAAAGACCATCAATTTCTTGTAACAACCTAACCTTCATATTCATAGGAACACATTGATAAAGTTGATACTTGTATTGAAGAAGTTTATCTTGATACTTTTGTCTGAGGTTTGAATCATTAAGAATATTTAGATACTGGTCATAAAGTATACCCACATCATTATATTCTTCAAAAATCTTATAAACAAATTCATCATATTGATTCTTTTGATCTGGTTTCATGATTTTTGGATATTTTATCCTTTCTTTTGACGTTCTTTGAACTTTACTTTTTTCCAATTCTTCAACACGTATATCAAGTAAGGTTTTTAAATGACCCACAGAGAACCCCCATGAATTACCAACTAAAACCTCAAACTTACCCCCTGGAATCACGTAATGAAGGAACTTGAGATGTAATTGAGTATCCAGTTTGTAGTCTTTTGATTCAAGCCAACTTTTGAAATCTTTAGCTGTTTCAACAGTTGGTTCGGAAGCGATAACTTGCAATTCAAGTAACTTTTCTAATGAATCGAAAACGAGATTGGAATCTTTGGAACTCTTGGATAATTGATATAATCCTTTCCATCCAAGAATATTGTCGGGTTCAATCGTGGTTGCTTTTTTGAACGAACCGATGGCGTTATCATATTCTTCTAAAAGTTGATAGGCTTTACCTTGGAAGATGTATGCAAGATAGCTTTTTTTATCAAAGTGTAACGCTTGGTTGGTTTGGAATAGTACTTCTTGGGGGTCTTGGTTTTGGATGGCTGTTTTGGCAGCTTTGAGTGCTTGTTTGAGTGTCATAGAGTGCGTTGTTGAATGGAAAAAAGGGAAGGTAATAGTGCTGCGACACTCATAGTGCTGCGAAGACTCATAGTGCTGCGAAGCAGTACTATGAGTGTAGCGTAGAGAACAGTGAATAGTGCTGCAAAGCAGTACTATGAGTGTGATAGCGTAGAGAATAGTGAATAGTGCTGCGAAGCAGTACTATAAGTGTTTGATAGCCTTCGCAGCACTATAAGTGTTTGATTGCCTTCGCAGTACTATAAGTGTTTGATACTCACTTATGCACTCTCCCTTGCACTCACTCAATCACTCACTCATGCATTCTCGCTCGCACTCACTCAATCACTCGCTTCGGTATGCTTTGGTCGCTTGGTCGTTCGCTCGTTCGCTCGTTCTCTCGTTCTCTCGTTCTCTCGTTTGGTCGGTTCCACTTTGATACACTACGATAGTGTAATATTGCATATGTAAAGAAAACCAAACCGACTTGACTCGCTAGTCTTACAAAGTCATTGGTAACTCACAAACTCGCCCAATTCTGTGGCTACAACAAAAACCTTATTCAAGCTCAATATTAATCACAGATAAACTATAGAGTTCACTAAATGCTTTCTTTGAGACATATTCCACCAAATCAAATGTCACCAATCGTACCGAATTCCTTGAATGAACGAGCGGAGCGAGTGAGTGAGTGAGTGATGCTTTTGCAGTAGTATTTTATGAATTTCATACCATAAAGGGCATGCTCCTCCGACCAACCAAATATCTTACCGAACGAATGAGCGAAACGAGTGAGTGAGTGAGAGTGAGAGTGCGTGTGAGTGTGAGTGTGAGAGTGAGTGTGAGTGTGAGTGTGAGTGTGAGAGTGAGTGTGAGAGTGAGAGTGAGTGTGAGTGTGAGTGAGTGTGAGTGTGAGTGAGTGAGTGTGAGTGAGTGAGTGTGAGTGAGTTGGTGGGTGAATGAGTGCGTTCGTGAGTTGGTGAGTTCGCTTGTTCTTTCGCAAAGCTCGTGAATGAGTGTTATATACACCTATTCCTATAATTCTAACAAATAAACAAAATTGTTAACAATGCACCACTATTCGTATATACTGATTCGTATGTACTGTACTATTCGTATATACTGATTCGTGTGTACTGTACTATTCGTATATACTATACTACCCATAATACTGCTTCGCAGCACTAAATGAACGCTAACTTTGTTACTATTGAAAAATTGCTATATGACACTATTTCGGTATAATTTGCAACCATTTTCCGCAAAATCCAAGCCAAAAATGACCGAATTCACAGATTATCTGAAAATCATGAAATCATGTAAAACCTTTAAGGACCCCCTTCTGGGGTTTTGATTTCCAAGGTCCCTCCCTTTGGTAATCTGATGAATTTTCCCAAGGTCTCCCCCCTTTGGCACTCTTATTTTTTTTCACCTACAGATCACAAGTGAATCATTCCAACTAGTGAGAGTGAGTTGAGTGAATGGCGAATCTGAAACTATATCAACAAAACAACTTCTCTAAATGATACCAACAAGAATTCTGACTCTTGAAAGTGAATGCTTATTTTGTAACCACCAGTAATCATAGCGATCGATCAATTCAATAGAAATCGCTACAGTCGCAGTCAGTCGCAGTCAGTCGAACTCACTCACACACTCGCACGAACGAGCTTATATAATTATCCACTTGTTGAATTTCAAATGCATTGGACTTTTCCCAATTCATCCAACTAACGAGCGAAGCGTTTAAATGATTAAAGGCTCGAAGCAAAGTACTGGCTTTGCTTCAATTTGCTTCACTTTGCTTTGCTTAAATAGATTTATCAATCGGTATGAACAAACAAACGAACGAGAGAAGTGAGTGAGTGAGTGAAGTGAGTGAGTGAAGCGAGTGAAAATGATGAGCGAAACTAGTGAAAAGTATTGCGTTAACGTTGATGTTGTTGAAGCTCACGCCACCGTTCACGTCACCAGTTACCCAATACCCGGATCACCTTGAAAAAGCATTGTCTTGGCACCTTGAGAAAAAATCAAGAGTTCCAAAGGGAGGGACCTTGGAAAATCAAAACTCCCAAAGGGAAGGTATTTACATGTGCTCTTGATTTTCATATAATCTGTGAACTCTGGGATTGCATTTGGCTTGAATTCTACCAAAAATGGTTGCAAATTATACCGAAATATTTTTACATTACCCTTTGGTGGCTTCACTTTGATATCTTTATTGTGTCCACCTCAATCTCATTTATTCTTTCGGTCATAACGTTCGTGAGTATCCAACTGTCTTATATTGAGTGAGTGAGCTCACTCGTTGGTGAGTTCGCTCGTTCGTGAGTATCCAACTGTCGTATATTGAGTGAGTGAGTTCGCTCGTTCGTGAGCGAAATTATGCGAACAAGCGAGTGAAACTGTATTGGATACTAACTGGTTAAAACAATACATGTTCATGAATTAGAGATACATTATGATATGAAACTGATGCTATTTTCGATAAATTCAAAGTCAATCTGGGAGAAGATCGTTCAGTGATGACAGGTTATTACAATGATAATGGAATGTCAACCGGAGTAATACAGATAAAGTGATGAACGAACAAAGTGAGCGAGTGAGTGAGAGCGAGTGAGAGTGAAAGTGAGTGAGAGTGAAAGTGAGTGAGAGTGAAAGTGAGTGAGAGTGAAAGTGAGTGAAGAAAGCGAAATTTTATTTGAAACTGTGGGTAGTGGATTCAATAAGAACGTACGACCGAGCACTCACTCGATTTGCTCGTTCGATTTGCTCGTTCTCAACTTGACCCAAACTTAGAAACTTCATGATATCAATTGAGCCTGATTTTCTCAAGGAAACGAGCAAATTCGAAATCACTCACTCACTCACTTACTCACTCACTCACTTACTCACTCACTCACTCGTTTGTTTGATCAGGTATGCGTTACTACTGAATGCATGAATGTGTCACTACTGAATGAGTGAGTAGCGAACCCTTTGATTCGACAATAATTCTTAAAGTCAACACTATTGTGATTTGAATGCACTCGTGAGTGAGTTTCATATCATAGACAATATATTTGAATCGTAGTGAGATTAAAGCATTTATATAAAACTACTCAATCATAGAATTTTTATAAGAATTTCAGCCATTGGTTTATGGTTTGCTGGTTGATCTCATGAACCATTGTCAAATTCGGTACATAATCCAACGGTACTTACTCCTTCGCTATTCATTTCGCTACTCGGTCATTTCGCTTCTCGGTCATTTCGCTACTCACCCACTCGGTCACTCGCTTCACTTCTCACTCACCCACTCACTCACTTACTCACTCACCCACTCACTCACCCACTCACCCACTCACCCACTCACTCACGCACTCACTCACTCACTTACGCACTAACTCACTCACTCACCCACTCACTCACTCACTTCGCTACTCTCTCACTTCGCTACTCTCTCACTTCGCTACTCTCTCACTTCGCTACTCTCTCACTCGCTACTCACTCGCTTCGCTACTCACTCGCTTCGCTACTCACTCGCTTCGCTACTCACTCGCTTCGCTACTCACTCGCTTCGCTACTCACTCGCTTCACTACTCACTCGCTTCACTACTCACTCACTCGCTTCACTACTCACTCACTCGCTTCGCACTCACACACTCACTCACTCGCTTCGCTCGTTCGTTCGTTTGTTCGTTTGTTCGTTCGCAGCTCGTTTGAATTTTTCACCATGGACCGAACCGAAGCATCCAAAACTCAATCCCCCACATCCTACCTCCTAACACTGGTTGCAAAGACCCATCTCGGTGAAGTTGCGCTGGTAATCATCTCATGTCTTATATCTCATGGCCGACTTTCATCCCGAGAAATTAGCCATCGCACCAAGCTCCCATTAAAGAGCATCAAATCAGCCTTGGTATCGCTCATCCAACTCAACTGTGTCTTCTATTGGAAAGAAGCAAGCACCTTCGTTTATAGCTTCAACGAAACTGGAGTCTTGTGCTTGCTTCATAGTGGTGACATCCTTACCCATATTAAAACACACTACGGAGATGACTGTGCAGAGATTATCCAAAACATCCTTATTCATGGTAATATCAAAATCGAAGACTACATCAATAATATAACAGACGCCGAAATCAAACTCGAAACTCAAACCTTGTTCTTTAGATTGTTTACAGAAGGTTGGCTTGTGCGTGTACAACCTTACAACTATCATCCAAAGGAAGATATTTGGAACCAACTTTTCCAGGAAACATCCAAATTGGTACCAAGAACCTCCACAACGTCCGAAATCAAGAGATTGGCCGAAGTTAAGGATAGAACAAAACAAAAGTATTCCGATTTGATGGAACTGGGTAATACCCCTCGTGATTTATATTCCACTCAAGATGGTATTAAGAAATTACAACCCAAGCTTGTTGTTAAATTCAACTTGAAACGTTTCCATAAAATGTTAAGGCTGAATGCCTTAGTGCTGTTGGTTAAACTGCGACTCGGAGTGCTCACATCGGCAGTGTATGAGACCGCGTTGAGATCAATTGAGCAACATGCCCCGGACTTATCACATGATTTCCTTGAGATAACCGGTTTGATTAATGACCCAGATGAACAAAGACTGTTTATCAACTCAATCGAGAACAAACTTGTTGAAAGTAAAAAAATCATCATCTCGGTCAGAGATATCATGCGTCTCTTACCGGACGATATCAACTTGGAAAATAGTGTTTTAAATCACAATTCCTTCACCAAAAAGAGATCCAATCCCGACTCCAGAGATCTGACCAAGAGAATGAAGTTGGAGGAGGAGGATGAAACTATCAAATTCGAAAAACTCAACGCTATTGAGGACTCAATGACCCTTCAAACTTTAATAGAACACCACATGAAATTACTTTCTAATGGCACAAGTACTCGTTTCGTGATGGAAATAACCCCAGGAACTTACACCATCCCATTCACAGCCTTGGACAAATTGGTTAAGCAACACCATTTCGAGGCCCTTATCAAAACGGCCCTCGGATATAACGCCTTTAGAGTGTTGAGATGCTTGAAACAACAAAAGTTGGGTGATGAGAAATCCATCTCCAATGCCGTCTTACTCAAGGAGAAAACAGTACGTAATGAGGTGTACAAGTTGGTGAAATTGAACTGTGTGGAGATTCAAGAAGTCCCAAGAAGTGCAGATAGAGCTGCTTCCAAAACATTCTACTTGTTCAGACACAAGGAGGATATGTCTTATGGTCATTTCAGAAACGCAATCACTTATAGTATGTCTCAAGTGTTGTCCAACATTGAGTCTTTTAAGGATGATCATAGAATATTGCTCGAAAAATGTGAAAGAGAAGATGTCAAGGGACATGAAGAGGAGACGCTTTTAGATTCGGAATTGAAAACTTTAAAGGGGTTGCAACTGCGTGAGATTAATAATATTTGTCAATTGCAACGATTGAAGACTCTTTTTGATATTTTTGCGTGAGCCACGAACGAACGAACGAACGAACGAACGAGCGAAGCGAGTGAGTTCGTGAGTTCGATCGTTCGATCGTTCGATCGTTCGGTCGTTCGGTCGTTTGGTCTTTCGGTCGTTCATTCGGTCGTTTATTTACTCACGAACGAGCGAACGAGCGAGAAAAAACCAGCGAAGCGTATTTAAAGTACGTGTAATTAATATAGTTTCGAGTATTGAGTTCAGTCCCCTGTGAATGACCAGTGCTTTTGATTTTTAGAGAATAAATATATGGATAACTCATAAAGGTACGACATGTGGGATGTTGCCATAGACATGAAGTAGATGATTATGTGCAACTATATTGCCATAGGCATGCAGTAGATGTTTTTATGTGCACTATAAAGTTTCATTGTCAGATGAGTGTATTTTGAGCTTCGGAGTGGGAACAAACGAGCGAGGCGAGTTAGTGTGTGTGAGTAAGAACAAACGAGCGAAGCGAGTATGTGTGAGTGAGTGAGAATAAATAAACTGAGTTCCTGAGTGAGAACAAACGAGCGAAGCGAGTATGTGTGTGTGAGTGAGAATAAATACTGAGTTCGTTCGTTCGTTCGTTCATTCGTTCGTTCGTTCGTTCATTCGTTCGTTCGTTCGTTCATTCGTTCGTTCGTTCGTTCATTCGTTCGTTCGTTCGTTCATTCGTTCATTCGTTCGTTCATTCGTTCGTTCGTTCGTTCATTCGTGAGTAGCGAATTCAAGTACAACGAGCGAAGCGAGAGTTATATCAATTTTATACTAATAGCTATGTCTCAGTCTTTGGCAATCAGCAACGTAAAAGGTGGTGAGAATTACCATATATCGCAAACAGATTTCATCATATCTCATACTGATTGTAAACGCTTTTGATACTAAGTTTGACATATACGTGACAACTGCGTTTGATCTCTTGTCATGTAGGTTCTGCAACCATTACACGTTGGTTGGAGGTTGTACAAACTTTTCGAAGGAATATTCGCAGCCATACATCATAGGCAACGAACGAACGAACGGACGAACGAGCGAAGCGAGTGAGTGAGAGAGTATGTGAGAGAGTATGTGAGAGAGTATGTGAGAGAGTATGTGAGAGAGTATGTGAGAGAGTATGTGAGAGAGTATGTGAGAGAGTATGTGAGTGAATGAGGGAGGGAGTAAGTTAGTGAGTGAGTGAGGGAGTAAGTTAGTGAGTGAGTGAGGGAGTAAGTGAGTGAGGGAGTGAGGGAGTAAGTGAGTGAGAGAGTGAGTCCTTGAGTTCGTTCGTTCGTTCGTTCGTCCGTTCATTCTTCCGTTCGTTCGTTCGTTCGTTCGTTCGTTCGTTCGTTCGTTCGTTCGTTCGTTCGTTCGTTCGTTCGTTCGTTCGTTCGTTTGTTCGTTCGTCCGTCCGTCCGTTCGTGATTGACGTTCTTTTGCACATATAACTCACTTTCAGTACATCTTGATTGGCTAAGAAACTTGATTGAATAGATACATCAAATTTCATATTTGGAATGCTCTCTAGAGTTGTAAAGTCCATAATGATTCATAATGATTCATAATGATTCATAATGATCCTCTAGGAAATTTATACCAGCACCAGTGAAATATCTTTTACAATTATGAAAACTCTAAAGTATTTAGTTTTAGCATTTTTAATACATTTTCAATTCTGTTGTATATAATTAACCTCCAAAGACCATTACCGCAACTAACTCGAATTTTGCACACATGTAACCCAAGCTACTCACACAGCTAACCCAGAGCACTGAGTGATATAAGTGATGTAAGTGAATAAGTGTCTTGATTAGCTTGACTCATTTGAGTGCAAAGGCATCACTCACTCACTCGATTACAATCTACATTACTCACAGTACAACAAGCAAATGTTCTCATGAGATGGTTGCAACTTAGTAACCAATTTACAATTCAAGACAAATGATCAAAATTAGAATAGAGTTGAGAATGGAATGGTGTTGGGTATTAGAGCAATGTAGCATGGGTGAGTTCCAAGAAGCCTACACTATCGAGTCGACTCTGACCAACGAGCAACAAACAAATGTCAATTCACGTTTATAGTAAGATGTTTGTAGATGATTTCCTTTGGTTAACACCTCACACCCCACGAGCGAAGATATCTTACGTGAATCAGCTTCATCAGTTGCCAACTACGGCAACTTCACCAAGTTGGTTAAGAAGATTGATACTACGCCATACTTGACGTACCCATGACTACGGAAACATTTCATAAATGGTGGGATTAGTTTAATGATATTCACATTCAATGAACGTGAAATAAGCTTAGCCATCCTTTTACGGGACCAGTATCCACCATTGGTGAGCGTAATCAGTACTGCTTGAACAGTCAGCACTGCTTGAATCTAGCCACCACACAGGATTTCAGCATGCGCACAATTCTCATTGGTTGCAAATCAATCTCAAAAGATTTCGCTACTCGCGCCGCTTGTTCGGTCCAGATACAAGAGTCAAAAATCATTTTTGGCATTAAACGTAGCTATAGACTTAGATATCTATCGAATATCAAAGATCATTATTTTTGGTCTAACATGGTGTAACAGTGTGTAATCCTATATATAAAGAGTTATTCCAAGTCTTTGCAAACGGGTGCAATGTGTATGACAAAAGAATATGAGCGTATGCGTTACTCCAAAAAAACAGATTTGATATTGAAAGACTTGACGTCCGGAAATCCCCTCATTTACTCCCCTTTCCCTTCATATACTCATCAATCTCTTCATTGGTCAATATCGAAAACCATCAAACATAGCAAGTGCTTTGAATTACAAGCGATTGAGTAGCGTTCTTTGAAAGCAAATCCAATTCTCAAGGTTACAAATTTGGAGACGCCTCTCTCGTTAGTTACTATGCTCATTACTCGTCAGTTGCTTTGCTCGTTACTCGTCAATTGGTATGCTCGTTACTCGTCAATTGGTATGCTCGTTACTCGTCAATTGGTATGCTCGTTACTCGTCAATTGGTATGCTCGTTACTCGTCAATTGGTATGCTCGTTACTCGTCAATTGCTATGCTTGCCGCCACTCGTAACTCGCTACATTCGTTACTCGTTCATTAAAAACCAAGCCAACCTAAAATCTATCATCACCACACTCCAGGAAACAATTCCACATCTCATCACCACACCTCTTCCCTCCCAATTGATCGAGCCCAACGTGGTGCTTAGAATCTGCCCTTCAAGGCCTTTATGTATCTAAACTGTAAAGACCCGTACCGCAATAATGTGAGTGAGTGAGTGAGTGATTGAGTGCGTGAGTGAGTGAGTGAGTGAGTGCGGGAGTGAGTGAGTGCGTGATTGAATGAATGAGTGAGGCCTGAGTGCGTGATTGAATGAATGAGTGAGTGCGTGAGTGCTTCGCAGCACTATACGTCGTTCGTTCATTGGTTCGTAGTTTGTGCGTGAGTATCAAGCACTCATAGTACTGCTTCGCAGCACGATACGTCGTTCGTTCGTTCCTTAGTTCGTGCGTGAGTATCAAGCACTCATAGTACTGCTTCGCAGCATTATTCGTTCGTTCGTGCGTGAGTATCAAGCACTCATAGTACTGCTTCGCAGCATTATTCGTTCGTTCGTGCGTGAGTATCAAGCACTCATAGTACTGCTTCGCAGCATTATTCGTGTGTGAGTGCGTGAGTATCAAGAACTCATAGTACTGTTTCGCAGCATCATTCGTTCGTTCGTGCGTGAGTATCAAGCACTCATAGTACTGCTTTGCAGCATTATTCGTTCGTTCGTTCGTGAGTATCAAGCACTCATAGTACTGCTTCGCAGCATTATTCGTTCGTTCGTGCGTGAGTATCAAGCACTCATAGTACTGCTTGGCAGCACTATACGTCGTTCGTTCGTTCCTTAGTTCGTGCGTGAGTATCAAGCACTCATAGTACTGCTTCGCAGCATTATTCGTTCGTTCGTTCGTAAGTGATATTAATTTAAAGAGCATATCAAATTCCCTTAATCTACTCTTCACAGCTTTTGTCCGCCAACTTATCGCACTCATCTGCCAACTTATCGCACGTATCTGCCAACTTATCATACTCATCCGCCAACATATCGCACTCATCCACCAACATATCTCACTCGCCCGCCAACCTTGCATTTACTTAAAACCCATACTAAATAATGGATTAAACCTCTAAAGACCCGTACCGTAATGGATCAAACATTCCACTACAATAGCCTCCCTACATCAATACTCTCTTGCCTTATTTATTGCAAACATAACAAAGCCTTGCTCGTTTGCTCAAGCGAAGCGTTGTTCGCGAAGCGTTGTTCGAGCGAAGCGTTGTTCGAGCGAAGCGTTGTTCGAGCGAAGCGTTGTTCGAGCGAAGCGTTGTTCTCACTCACTTTATTTGTTCTCACTCACTCACTCACTCACTCACTCACTCACTCACTCACTCACTCACTCACTCACTCACTCGCTCCACTCGTTCGTTCGCTCGTTTATAACGTCCTTTCAAAACCAGCAAAATCAAATTGCTCCTCATTCACCTGACCATTCATTTCATACTTCACCTTAACCCTCAACTTAATCTTAGACCCCTCCTTACCTGTAATCTTCAAAGCCTGTTTGATTGGTTGTTGAGGAGTTACAGTGTCTGTTCCGGATGATGTGATTGATAATTTTTGAGATTTTGGAACCGCAATAAGAAGTTGGAAACCATGCACGTGTGATTTCAGTTCTATAATAACTTCTGACGATGCGTTTCCGGGCGTGAATTCTTGAGGTTTGAATGAAATTGTAATGATTGCATTAGAAAATGCTTGAATCGATACTGGTTGAGTCACTGGGGTGGTGTTGAACAAGTCTAAAATATCTGCATTTGAGCTCTTTGTATCTGTTGTAGGTGCATTACTAAAGATATCATTTAATAAATCATTGCTTGGTTTGTCATCATCATGTAAGTCTAGTAATAAGTCTTCAACGGTTGAGGTTGATGTGATTGGTTTAATTTGTTTTTTGGTTGAGTTGTTTAAGGTGATTGCTTCTCTTTGTTTGATTGAAGGAGCTGGCATTCTTGCCAATAATCCTTTTCTTAATTTAATATCTTGAGAGAAGATTTCTTGATATTCCACAGCTCGTATTTGAATCTCCAAGTTATTATCATAGGTACGAGAGTTTAAGATGAGTCTCAAGCTTTCAATCAGTTGAGGGTTGGTGAATTTCGTTGATAATTTAAGTATTGCTGTGAGGATATAAGTGACCAATTGAATATTTTCTAAGTCGGAGTATGTTGAGTTGGTGAGTATATCATTAATTAGTTCAATGATTGAACTTTCAGTCACTTGGATCTTTTTACCATCATTTAATTCAATACTTGAGTTTAATATCAAGTCAGCATATTCACCAATGGTCCAACTGGTGATTAACGCAAGTCCAAATTGGGTCATATCATCCATGGCTGATGCCATTAACCGTGCAACCACATGTTGTTTCAATTCAGTATCATTACACAGTAAAATCAATGCCAAGATATTGGATACAATATCATTTGTAACGTAGTTACCAGCCACTTTAAGCATTCTTATCAAGGTATCAAAGTGCCATTTTTCATTGGGGGCGTATTTGGATGCGGCTAAGGTAAGTTGAGAAGTTATGAAAGTTTTCAATTCAGCGTCATTACTTGATTCGAGAAAGTTAAGGATTTCACGAACCAATACTCGAATGTTTTGTTCGTTCAAAATAACAAATGTAAGCTCAAGTGCTCTTCTTCTAATTGAAATATCTCCATCACTTAAACATGATACAATGGTTGATCTATGTCTTTGAACAGCCAATGGTTCGATGTTGATAACTGAGAGTAATGAATCTAATGCCACATATCTAGTATTATTATCTTTGGTTGATAAGAATTTCCCCAATATATTAACACCTAAGATACGTAACGATTGATCTGCTTTGATTGCAAAAATGGTCTTGACACATTCATACAATACTGCATGAGCTGCGTTTTTACCATTTTCCACATTCAGAGCCACTTGAGTTAAGATATCATTAACTTTCTCCATATATTCTTGTGGGCAATTTTCATCTGTAGCTAAAAGACGTAAGGTTGAAAGTAAAGTCACCTGTAAAAATGGATCTGTAATACCAACAACATCATAGTCTGGTTGATAACCACTACCAGCCACTCTCTTTAAATGAGATACAATCTTGGGAATGGTACGAACCAAAGTTGGTCTACTCTCTGGACTTGCATCATACAAAGAATGGATCAAACGTAAGGTTCCCAAGAGTGGAGAAGTACTTTTATCTTGAATCAAAGTATTGATCTTGGGTAAGAAAAATTCAGCTAAATCAGGCTCCTTCTCAACCAACTTTGCAGCCACAAGTGCAGCCTTCTTCTTAAGATATACATTGGTACTACTAAGGATTTTCTCAACATTAGTGTACAAATCACGAGCCAATTCGGGTGAAGCAACATTACCTAAACAACACAAGGCAAGTCCAACAATAAAAGCATTTGGATGTTGCATATCATTATCTAAAGAATTGGTTAACAAGGTTAAAACTTCAGCTTCTTCATCCAAGAAGAGCATAGTGGCAAGATAACCTAAACGTTTATCTGCGAATCTAGGAGATGCTAATACTTTAAGACACTCCACTTGTCCAAAGTGTGTTTTTTCACCCATTATGTAGAGGTAGAGAAGCTTCAGGATATTGATCCGGCGACTTGTTTGATCAAGGGAGGCATCCCGGAAGGCTGTACGGATGGCTGCGGATTCTTTACGAACAACAGCACGTTCGTCAGCAATTGTCTTGGCTTTTCTGACTGATTTGATGAAGACTTTTAGGGATCCCATGGGTGTGTTGTTTTTTTGACGAGAACACGAACGAGCGAACTCACGAACGAACGAGCGAACGAACGAACGAACGAGCGAAGCGAGTGAGTGAGTGAGTGAGTGAGTGCGTGAGTGAGTGAGTGAGTGAGTGAGTGAGTGAGTGAGTGAGTGAGTGAGTGCGTGAGTGAGTGAGTGAGCAATGCCCCAACTAGCAATGCCCGAGCAATGGGAATGACAAACTAAGCACCCAAGCGAGTGATTTTGTGATTTCGTGAGTACATCTATTCGTGAATCATTGATGCTCACGAACGAACGAACGAACGAGCGAACGAGCGAACGAGCGAAGCGATTTCGTGTGTTCGCGAGTTCGTGAGTATGCGAAAATGAGTTCGTTCGCTCGTTCGTTCGTTCGTTCGTTCGTTCGTTCGTTTCGTTCGTTCGTTTCGTTCGTAGCAAATGGAGTGACTAACATTAACGATCCGTAGATGATATTTTCGCAGCCAATGCTATGGACCACTCCAACCCCAACCAACCGGATTTCTTCAATCTCAACCTACAGGAAAGCCTGGTCAATGGGGATTTGTGCACACTCCAACTGGTGGAATTCCAGGTTTAAATGCTATGCAACAGCATTTTCTTCCAAATGCTCAAATGTCAAGTAATACCTTACAAAGTGCCATGAATCAACAATCAGGGTTACAATCAAATGTTACTTGGGCAATTACCAAGCAAGAAAAGCTGATTTATGATGAAATTTTTGGAGCTTGGGATCCTACACGTAAAGGTTATGTTGATGGAGATGTGGCACTCGGTGTTTTTGGTAAGTCTGGATTAAGTAGACCTGATCTTGAGACAATCTGGAATTTGGCTGATACCAATGACCGTGGAAAGTTGAATAAAGATGAGTTTGCAGTTGCCATGCACTTGGTTTACCGTAGATTAAACGGCTTGGACTTCCCATTAAGACTTCCACCAAGGAGCGAAGCAAAATCTCCGATTTGACCTGATCTGTATGATTGATTTGAACGAGCAATGCCCGAACGAGCAATGCCCGAGCAATGCGAATGACAAATTAAGTAACCAAGCGAGCGATTTTGTGATTTTGTGAGTACATCTATTCATGAATCATTGATACTCACGAACGAGCGAACAAACGAACTAGTGATTTTGTGATTTCGTGAGTACGTCTATTGGTGAGTTATTGATACTCACGAACGAACGAGAGAACGAACAAACGAACGAACGAACGAACGTGCGAACAAACTCACCCACGAACTCGCTTCGCTCGTTCGTTCGTTCGTTCGTTCGTTTCGTTCGTCGCAAATGGAGTGACTAACATTAACGATCCGTAGATGATATTTTCGCAGCCAATGCTGAGTACGAAGGAGCGAAGCAAAATCTACTATTTGAATTGATCTGTATGATTGATTTAAACGAGCAATACCCCAACGAGCAATGCCCGAGCAATGGGAAATGTAACAAACCTCTAAAGACCCGTACCGCAATAATGTAACGAACGAACGAGCGTAGCGAGTGAGTGAGTGAGTGAGTGAGTGAGTGAGTGCGTGAGTGAGAGAGTGAGTGAGTGAGCATAGCCCGAACAATGCCCGAACAATGCCCCAACAATGCCCCAACAATGCCCGAACGAGGAATTTGAATGACAAACTAAGCAACCAAGCGAGTGATTTCGTTTTCGTGAGTAAGTCTATATGTGAATCATTGATACTCACGAACGAACGAGCGAAATCACGAACGAACGAACGAACGAACGAACGAACGAACAAACGAACGAACGAACGAACGAACGAACGAACGAACGAACGAACGAACGAA